>OX328128.1:30079561-30197061 GCA_946811695.1 Gonocerus acuteangulatus
TATAACGTATTTTCATGCACTAAACACGAATCCGTTGAAAAAAATTGTTGTTCTCAACTAGGAAAGAAGTTATTTAAAAAAAAGTTCACTGTTAGCGGGTTACAAACGACCAAAGGTGCTGTTAGCGGGTTAAAAACGACCAAATTTTCTTCAAAATTTGCACTATAACGTATTTTGATGCACTAAACACGAATCCGTTGAAAAACAAAGTTGCTCTCAACTAGGAAAGAAGTTATTAAGCACTAAAGTTCACTGTTATGGAGGTTATAAAAGACGGGGTAAACAGCTTATATGTAAACACGCGCCTGCGCAATAGTCCTTAATGACGAAGTGTAATTGAAATTTAGACTCACCTGTGGTAGCTGACTTGGTCGTAAACTGTCGCTTTTGGGCATACGTGCTCGCTCCGCTCGCTCAAGAAAACATCAAAACCCCTAGTCAATCCAACTCGCAGAAATAAAAAGAATTCTATGCCTAAAAGTCGTCCAAGGCAGTCTTCCCTAACCTTCATAACAGTGAACTTTTTTTTTAAATAACTTCTTTTCTGGTTGAGAACAAAAATTTTTTTCAACGGATTCGTGTTTAGTGCATGAAAATACGTTATAGTGCAAACTTTGAAGAAAATCGGTGTTGAGGACACTCTCCTTCAGGTTTACCAATATGTTAATATACAAATGCAAGTGGTATGCTGTTTATTGCATGAGACTTGCAGACAAAAATAAACTCCCTTCTTGCAGGGTTACTGTAAGGAGGAAACAAATAAAAAAAAATAAATAAATATATATATATATTATATATATACTACAGAAGGGAATCACGAATTTGTCCTTAATGGACGTTATTTTTACTTCCTTGCGACAAGACATTATGCCCAACCAATGAGGAATGGGTGTTATAAAAACCCAAAGAGGTATATAATTATTTGGGATGGAAGAGTAACAAAATTAAATAATTGGGTCAGCTTTTAAATACAAATATGAAATACCTTAATAAATATGAAAGTACTTAAGGATTCAAGCTCTCTAATTTCTTTAAGTAAACAGGGTTTAAACGGCGAACATTGAAACGCAAGGCGAATGCCGAGAAGTCTATCTATACCTCGGCATGCCATTTGCACTTAGTGGTATAAATAATCCTATGTTCCATGGGTGTTTAAATCACGTCTTCGAATTGATAGGTTCGGTGAGTGCTTCAATTTTAATATCTTGCTGTAATATTTGTACTATAAACCACGGGTTATAAGATCAGATTTATTTCTCACGCCTGAAAGAGGGTCTTGCCCACTCCCATTTTCCCCTTCATTCCCAAGGACACACCATTCAGCGGCTATTATGAAAATACAATTGACTAGTTCGACAAGCTGCAGGAGGACTATTGTTCCACATTGTTACAGCTGATTTTAAAGGGTACGCCTATTGTGAAGAGGCAGGATGGGAAAACAAGTAATTCTCATCCCAGCATGAGGGGTTCTTTAATCCCGAAATGCAGGCCGCATTTGTTCGTATTCTTCTGTGTACAACATAGTCAAGAGTCTCCATAGAAGCATGCTAAGAGATACGAAAACTAAAGAGATTCGAAAACTAAAACCTGGAATAGTTTCGTTAGGCGTCGGGATCAAAAGATATTTCTAAGGAAAAAAGGTTCGTCACGAAGGAGCTGCATAACTAAGCGCATTCCTCAGAAAGATTGTTAGTTTACGCCTAAATGACTGAATAATGCGCATAAGCTAACCCTATATCAATACAAAATAAAAGATTAAAAAAAAGTTTTCTTTCATATTTAACACGAACATCTGACTGAATCATTCAATTATATTCTGGAGGAACTCTCCACTTTGGGGCCAAGTTTGCTTATTTTTTTTTTTTTACAATACACGTTTCTCATTAGCTCGATACGATGTCTACAGAGTTGCCTCTCTGTCACAATAACGGCAGTGCGGTCCATCATATTAATAATTTCGTTCTGAAGTACACCCTTATTACCTATTTCTACAATGCATCTTTCTTTATAATAGCGAACGGTGTAGGTTGAGTTTTGAGCAATATAACAAACATTTCGAAAGTTAGAGGCATATTAAAACATTTTGTCAGGATTAGATTTTGCTAGTTAACGAACTCATCCAATCGTTTTTTTATGACAATTTTAGTTATAAAGATTCGCGGCAAAAGGACAACAATTTTGGGCGCAATTCTAGAGGCACATATATCAATTTTAAAGAAGGTATATTTTCGGCATCTTTAAGGTGGTAGAATCGACGAGTTTGAAGATGAGTGTAACCTGAATAGCTCAAGTACGGAAAGTACTAAAATGGACCTGTTTACAGTTTTTGTTAACATCTTGACGTTTCCTGACCCAAAGGACGCGAGAAAACACGTTCAAAGTTTTATGTTCATATTTGTCAGTTCACGATCTAGCATCAACAAAAATGGTCCGATTTAGATGAAATTTGACAAGAATATTTTGCCTAAAACGAAAGGTGAAGTTCCTTAAGCAGCTGAATCGGCCATGTTTTCTCTCAAAGAAAATCATAACTAACGTTTTTTGTCTATCTTTTGACATAAATAGGTTTCCCTTATATTATTTATTGGTAATTTTACAAGAAGGATCAAATGAAAACGCTTTCAAGGCGATATCTTTAGCTGTTTTTGAGAAACAAATATATGAGGGGGGGGGGGGGTAAACAAAAATGATGGGTTGACTAGAACATTTTTCCAAGTTCATCTAAAATAATTGTCTAAATATTACATTATTTTATCACCACAGATTGGGAAATGTTGGTATATATGAAGAAAGTAACTGCCTTTATCATAAATCAATAGAATTTGTTTAAACTAGAATCATCTCTGTTTACAGAACTGTCACAAAGTTTCTAATCAATATATCTTTTTCATAAATTCAAGCCAGTTCTTATCGTTTTTCCAGGACCTTTTGTGATTCCTATAAAAATTAGAAATCTTATATATGTAGCTTGATGCCACTCATGTGCAAATTTGAAAACAAATAGCTGACCACTTGGTTTCATCCAAAACCAGATTGTCTGAAGGTAGAATTTCTAAGTGTATGTCATCTATTTTTAACTTTGAATACAGGTTTTAATCAATTCCTTCAAATTAAAATTTATATTATCATTCACAAGAGGTTTTTAAAAAAGTCCAAAGCTGTTAGTTGACAAGTACAATTATCCTTTTTATTACTTTCCCTAAACCAAATGTATACAGGGCCATGTGAAAAATGTTTGAAGTCAGCGTGTCACTTTTGACAAACAAAAACAATAATTTAGTTTTCTTTTCTTGAATAAGATTAATGATATTGTTAAATATTATGGAAACATGTTAAGATAACAAAAATAGTAGATCTAGTTGGCAAATTAAATTTTATGCACAATTTTTTTAATTGTTGACTGGAGAAGCTAAATTTTGCAAGTCCCAACTTCATTTTCAAAGACAAATTTATAAGCAAGTCGTAAATTAAATTGATTATATTACAGATATGACAATTTTCTGTGTATCTTACAAATTATATACACTCATTAAAAAAAAATCACATTTTTTTCTTGTGGGAAGGTTTTGTTGGTATTTTCATGTGTACAATGACGATCTGGCCTACCGATTTCTCAGATAACAGAGACTGAAATTTAGCACTTTATTTGTCAACCCTACGCCAGTAACTTGAATACATATACAATGTAACTGGAAACACAATGGCACAAGCGTTCACTGTGGGATCCATTCTCCTTTCCCGAGAAGATCCATTTAAAAAAAAAAAGTCTTATTTTAATTTTGTGCTTATTATAGAACAAAAGAGACTGTGGGGGGGGGGGGGGGGGGTGAAAAAATACGTAATCTATTTCAGCAGTAATTTTTCCCAAATGCCTTGTGGAATATCAGAACTTAGTGACATTTTCTAATAAAAATTTTTTATAGTAGCGAATTTATTATAGTATAGTTTATAGTAGAATAATTGGGGAAAATACTCTTATACTTCGAGAATGAATTTTTCCAAAATACCTTGATAGAAATATCAGACGTGGAGTCATTTAATTTCAAATACTTATTTTTAACAGAATATTTAAATATTTATAATGTTAATTTCAAAAAGATTGACTGATGAGAATAAATTTGTAATACAGAAAAATTATGAATATCCAAAAACACAGGTAAGACAACAAATGACGACTATAATAATGGCTCTTAAAGCCCCTATGGGGGGAAAAACATGTTTATGCAGGGAAACAAAGAAAAAGAAAAAATGGCCTTATTATTATTGCTGAATCTAATTCTGCCAGATAGATTTTTTCTAAATTTTAAGGCCAGAGCTCTAAAAAAAAAGGGGTTAAGGGAGGCTTCAAGAGCCCCCCCCTCTTGAGCATTCTAGGGTTGGAATGTGATCACTCCTAACCTATGATTAACTGAGTTTAATTTTCAATAGTAGCAATGTATTTTCTTTTAAAAATAGGAAACCTATAAATGACTTGTCTAAAAAAGATGCTGGGTCATTAAAATTAATATAAATAAAATATAACTGCACTCACAAGAAGAGAGCTGGATGGGTGTATTGCAGCGTCATTGAGTAGTCCCAATCCGAAATGCTGGTCGTAGAGATCGGCAAATGGATTCCTCCTGTGGTCATCGAGGAGTTGGCTTACGAGTGGAAGTAGAGACATCTGAAACAATATTAAATCGATGCATTCGATTTAGGCTCTTTATGTAGGTCTAGAAACCCTAACCATCCCTAATCCACCAAGTACTGTAATAGTTTCATTTTTACTGATTTTTAATTAATCTTTTCAACACAAAAATATTTTGGGATCATTCATTTAGGTAATACCTTCTCGGTTCAAGTCGTTTCTGCTTGAGCTTCTCAAATCATACCTAAGATGGGAGTAAAGAAGGAAGAAATCACTCTACAGAATTACCAATATTACTTTACTCTAAAGAATTTTTACTTTACTATAATGAGAGAAATTAATTATTACCTTGTTTCAAAGATTAATTATTACTTTGTAAAGTCTCACTAAAATTTGTATATTTTTTGATTGGTATACTATTTAATATTTTTTACTAATGTTGATTATCTTTTTAATTATTAATATGGGACCTATTATTTATTTAAGTGTTATAACTATTGTTTCTATTATATATATATATATATATATATATATATATATATATATATATATATATATATATATATATATATAGTTTCTATTATATATTATATTATTTTTTTTTTATTTGTTTCCTGCAAATGACTACAGTAACCCTGCAAGGAGGAGTTTATTTATGTCCGCAAGTCTCATGCGATATATATATATATATATATATATATATATATATATATAAATATTATTTATATATGGCCAAGGTCAAAAGAATAGTACTCAAATTCTCTTTGTACTATTTATTGTTTGTACGCCCTACACGTTTCGTGGCCTTTATGCCACCTCCTCAGGGGCCATTACATCCCTATGTGTGGATAGCTCGCCACCCATACTAAGACCTTGGCCATATATAAATAATAAATAATTATACGTAAATAAAGGTCAGAAATACATGGAAAATAATATATATATATATATATATATATATATATATATATATATATGTATATATGTATGTATATATGCATTCCTAACAGCTTACATTTATTTTATTAGGTAGTTTTAATCACATTCATTTTTTTTATGTAATATATATATATATATATATATATATATATATATATATATATATGTGTGTTTTATGTATATATATTTATACGATTGCTAACCATATAAAACCCAAAAAGGAGTACTGGTCATATATTTAAAATATACGACAAAAAAAAAATATATTTATATATATTTTTAAATAAAGATTTATTCATAGTTTATATCATCCTATCTAATATTCAGAAATATGGTTTAATCAATAATTCATTTAAATTTATAATTCATAAAATATTGATCACAAATAGAAAATAAGTCCCTAGAGATTTATTTAATGAAATTAATTTAAGTTCTCAAATAAAACTTAAATTCAAAAGTTAAAACAAAGGATAGGATTAAATGGAAAAGCTTTAGGGTCCAGATAGTTAATCCTTGGACCTTTAGACCTAACTCTTAAATCTCCTGAACCTTGTCCTCAGCTTGAACGTACAGGAATTTTCATGTTCAACTAATCTGCTTTTTTAATTTTGATGTAGAATAGAAAAAAAAAAGAGATATTGGTGAAGTGAAATTTAAATTATGAATCATCAGAAGAAATTTAAGTTCTAATAATTATTAGGAATTCTTATAGAACAAAATCCTAATAATTACCAATTTTCAATACAAAAATAATAATTTATTTCCGCAATTCCTTAAATTTAAGTTTAAATAACTCTTTTACTGTCCTCTTTGTTTTAAATAAAAATTATTAATTGTTAAATACAATATTTAGGATTGAATAAAAATACTTTAAATTCCAAAAAGGGAATATAATATGTTTCCTAGAAGAAACTTGTTAAAAATGTTAGACTAAATTCCTAAAATGAGAATTGAGAGAACATACATTTGATATCATAGAGAAATTAAGATTTAATTATTGATTTCCGATATTATTTCTGAAAATTCAATAGCCCTATCCTGGCTAGAAAAGGGTCGTAAATTATAGATAATTTTACCCAAAATTCTGTGTTATGCGTAAGTGGATTTAAACATTTGTTAAATTTTACATTATTTAAATTTTAGCTCAAACAAATTGTTTCTCAACGTTTTAAGTAAGAATTGGTAATTCTTAAATACAACATTGAGAACTGCGATCTTTTTTTAATAAAGGAACAATTGCAAGTTATACATAAGAAACTTTTTCCATATAAAAAAATATTGTAATACAACATACCTTTGGTATAATAATTAATGGAGTGCTTGCGTAAGAGCGATAGTAACCACTTGATGCTTGCCGACGTACTGCCGCGAGATCTGGGAGGAGGGGTATATATAGTCTGCCTCCCCTCCCCTCCAGCTCCCCCTAGAACATTCGAGAACATTCCAAAATGTTCCAGGCCATTTTCATTTTTGGCTATTATTTTGTTATTTTTGCGTTTTATTACACCTCATTTTCGCTTTATATTATTCGTTATATTAAATATATTATTAGTTTTTTAAAAAATGTTACACCGTTGCAAATAAATTTTTGAACAGGTTTGCCTGAAAATATACATTTTAGCGCGGTTCCTCCCTCCCCCATAGGGAGGAACCCCGCTTATAGGGTTGATACAATGAAACAATCCGGAAGTGCTGACTAGAAAATTTCGCGTTTCAGAACCCCTAGAGACCGAAAATAACGATGGTTCAAATTTGTATTTGTATATATATATATATATATATATATATATATATATATATATATATATATATATGTATATATATATATATATATACATATATATATATATATATATATATATATATATATATATATATATATTTTTGTCTGTTCGCTCATTTCTGGCTTTCCTAATGGTCCGATTGTGATGAAATTTGGTACAAAAATCCGTCGTCCAATTTGAAAGGTCAAGTTCGTTAACCAGCAGAATCCGCTCACTGGAAGATGGCGTTTGGGGCGAAATTCGCGCAAAAAAATTCGTAACGCTTACGTTTTTGAGTTCATAAGCTTGTAAGTACTCGTTTTATAGGCTTCTTGCGCTAGGAAAACGAATGAAACCACTTTCAAGGCGATAGCTTTAACCGTTTTCAAGAAAATTGGAAAAATAGTTTTTGAATACCGTTTTTGGTTTGGGTACTTAGAATCATGGGATTCAGTTGAAACATTTTCTGCTTGTTCTACTTTCATTAAAACTAATATGTTGAAATTTTTGTTACGTTTGGAGTTTAGGAAGGGTTAGAAACAAATATTTTATTAACAGACATAAAAAGCTTTGGTAACTTTGTATACTTTCCTTATTATCTCGAAAAAGGTTGAGAATCTTGGGAAACGGAAGATGGACATTAGAAAGCTCACTAAATGCTCTACAAAAATGGTTCTGATGAAAGTTTTGATTAGGCGATGTCAATCGGAGAAATAAGTGGTTGAAACTTTAAAGAAATTGATTTCGCTTATTCGAACTGTTCTTTTTGTCTGTTTTATTCCTTGTTATTTTTAAATTGCTTATAGTCAGATAATGTATTTGACAATAAAACAGATTAAGTAAAATAAGAAGATCAATTTATTGTTAGAAATGTAGCGTTCAAAGAGAGAGATCCCAAGACTTTCCAAATGCCTCTGAGCGGAGGCCTTTCTGCCCGACTTATGGGATAGCTGACCCATACAGGTAAGATTGTAAATCAAGACCTTTCAAGACTGTTTTGTTTGAGATTTCATTTGGATAGCTGTTTCGCTATTGATCTAAACAAAGTAATAACTGTTTCTATTCTATGCCTTCATAAACACTAGAGATAAGAACGGAACCGCGCTAAGATGACGCAGTTCCTGCGAATCGGACTTTTTTTTTTTTAGAGGAGATCGTTGACCGTTGATGATGCGAAGGTAGGGATTGTCGGGGTTTGGTCATTGCTTCTTAATAAAACTACATTTTACAGTGAAAATGGTTTTATTGTTGCCGACGTTTCGGCTTGAAATTCAAGCCTTCATCAGGGCTATGAAAACAAGCAGGACAGATTTAATACTAACATATATATATATATATATATATATATATATATATATATATATATTTGTATATATATATACACACATATATACATACATACACACACACACACATATATATATATATATATATATATATATATATATATATATATATATATACACAAATATATACCTACATATACACAAATATACATACATATATACATAAATATATGAAAAAAACATAATATACAGCTAGAAGAACAATGTGTTATAGTAGTGCTTAGATTAGAGGTACATGGGAACAGACATAAGAATAACAAGATGGGCTTACCGATGAGAAGATTGAGAACTATACCTCACAGATGCGGGAACATTTCTGACTTTTGATACAAGGAAACTTAGGGGAAAGGAGTTGGTGAGGGGAGGGGGGGTTCTGGACCACCCAATATGTAGGGTACATTAGAGATGAAAGAAAGAGCGGCGTCGTAAAATCAGGTGTCATAAAATTTTGTGTTAATGGAAGGGAGGCAGGTATGAAGGACTATATTGCAGGCGGTATGGAGTATTAGGAAGAAGTTTTTAATAAATGGAAGATGCTGGAGTAGGAAGAGGAGATGATTTCTTTATCAATTCTATCATTTACTGGGTTATTTAAATAACTTGTACTTCTAATCTTAGCACTACTATAACATATTGTTCTTCTAGCTGTATATTATGCTTTTTTCATATATTTATGTATGTATATGTGTGTCTATGTAGGTATATATGTGTGTATGTATATATATATATATATATATATATATATATATATATATATATATATATGTATTTGTTAGTATTAAATCTGCCCTGCTTGTTTGTACAGCCCTGATGAAGGCTTGAATTTCAAACCATTTTCATTGTAAAATGTAGTTTTATTAAGAAGCAATGACCGAACCCCGACAATCCCTACCTTCGTATACATTTTTTTTTTTTTAAAGTTCGTCCCGCAGGAGCTGCACAAATTTAGCACATATCTCAGCAAATGCAAATACAGTAAACATACATTTCTAATAAAAAGCTAACTTAATAATCTGAACAATCCGGTTTTTCATAAACATCTTTTCCAATTTTAGATAGCTACTCTTTTTTAGGAACAAAGTCCACTATATTTCATAAAAACATTCATATTTCACAAAAAAGTATTAAAATACATAATAATAGTGTAATAAATCCTGATTATTATCTGTTATAGAAATACTCTTTGTAATTTATATACGAATGTGAGCTTTATTTGACAAACAGCATGGCACATTGTGTATAATAAGTTTTAAAAAATCCTCCTTAAAATTGACTGCTGTTCTAATTGTAGAATGTTTTTGAAAGCTTGAGTGCTTTAGTTCTTTTTTAAAAAAATATTTCAAACATGAAGAGCGTTTCGTTTGGATTTTGCAATAATTTGAAAAATGTTAATTATTTTCGTTAAAACCTCAATTGCGAAATTATTATGCAAAAACTATCAAACTGACTAAAAAGAAATTTACTGCGTTGTTTTATTATATAATCAACATTTTTTCCCGAGAATATGAAGGATCTAAACGCATTTTAAGCCACCGAAAAAAAGTGTATTTTTTGCTCTAGTTTTTAATCGTACAGCTGTTTTGCTCAGCCGCGAATCAATTTTAACATTTCTGAATTAAGTAACATTATAGAATAGTTTATTACGAATCTTTGGACGCCTTGGCTAAGTTCTTTAACATGAATACGTTCGAAGATATGAGCACAAAAGTTTAAATTTTTTTGTCCATTAAAAAGAAATGTAATTTTCGGTGTCTAATGGGTAGAATCGATAATCGTATAATATATATATATATGTGTGTGTCTGTTAACACGATGGCAACGAGAGTTTTTTTTGTTCGTCGCGGAACTTGGTGTATAGCGTTCACTTAACAAACGATTAAACGAGTACGTTAACCACCAAAAGCGGTCCAACGGGAGGGGGGAGGGTTTACTCTGGAGAAGAATTACTAATTTGCTCAAACCGGTCGTAATTTCCAGTTGTATTGTAATGAAACTCGATTTCGATGAAAAGTGGTGGAAAATCTCTCATCTAATTTGAAAGGTCAAGTTCGTTAACCAGCAGAATCCGTCCATCCAAAAATGGTTTTTGGAGCGAAATTCGCGCGAAACAATTGTAACGCTTCCATTTTCTAGTTCGTATGCTTGCAGGTACTCGTTTGATTACATTTTTGTTTGGAACTACACTTTTTAATGACATAATTGTTATTTTATGTTTACTCATTGGATCACAACATTTTCTTCCAAAAATGTAGTTAAACTTTTCTAAATATTTAATTTTGCCATAATAGCAAATTATTGGGGTCTCCCGCGGTCTAGAGGCTAGCACCTTAGATTCATAATCGGGAGATGGTGGGTTCGATTCCCATCGACGGCAGGAATTTTCTCATTCCACGGCTCGTTGGGAAAATTCCTCGCTCTACCCTGGATGTCGGCGCTAATGGCCTAGAGGTTGATGCGTCGCAAAAAAAATAGCAAATTATTTTATTTTATTTTATTTTTTTACGGCGCTTCGACAACTAGGCCATTAGCGCCGACATCCAGGGTGCAGCGAGGAATTTTCCCAACGAGCCGTGAAAAATTCCTGCCGCCGGCGGGGATCCAACCTACCATCTCCTGCTTATGAATCTAAAAGTATCTCCTCACTGGTAGACATGTTGCGCCTGAGGCGTGTCTCAGCTGGTCTCAGGATGTCTACGTAGACATGTCTGTAGACGAGACTCCGTCTATGGGTTTGTTGCGAGACCAAAAATCTCAGGTCTAAGGTCTCCCGAGTGGAATGGGAGACCGGCTGCAACGTTAGACATGTTGCGGAACATTTAGGCAGTGTGGACGTCATCGGCGCCTTGTGGCTAGACATGTCGCAGTCTTTCATCTAATTTTAATTATACCAGTCCCCCCTCCCCATTTTATATCTTCTGATATAAAATGTGTAATAATAATTTAATAATAAATAAATATATGTATGTATGTATATGTGTGTGCATACGCCCAAGTAAGTATGTACATGGGCGTATGTGTATATACGTGTGCCAGTTTAGTTTTGCATTGGTATAGGTAAGTATTAGTATACATTTTATTATGTAGTATAGTATTAGTAATAATATTGCTACACAGTACATTAGTATTAGTTTAAAAAAAATCGATATATAAAATATTAATATATATATATATATATATATATATATATATATATATATATATATATATATATACATACATACATATACATATACATATAAAAAAAGAGAAAGAATCTGGAATCTCTGGCTGCAGAGCATAATTTTCCTGTAGAGGATGTAGAAAAAAAATACATAATTTAAAAACTTCTTTTAATCGGGAGCAAAAAAACCAAGTCTATGCCTAAATTCTAGACCGTCTCAGCCAGTCTCTAGACAAATCGCGTAACAAGGTCTACCAGTGTGTACTTATCTTAAGACGCTAGCCACTAGACCATGGGAGACCCCAATATTAGCAAATATTACTGATTGCATAATTAACATTTTATCCGTTTTAAAAACTAGGTAAATCCATTTATACTATGAAATGTTGTGTGTATATAACGTAATTTTAGCCCAACGTTGATGCACTATAACTCTAGAACCAATTGAGTCTCAGTCACCCAATTGATATCATTTGTTTATGTCATAAAGAGGTGTTATCTGCATAAATTTCATAATTTTCAACACAGGCCCTTTTGTGATATTGTACTATAAATATTGCGAAAAATACGATTATGGCGAACTTTGAAAAATTATATTAAAAAAATGAAAAAGTTCTCGAGCACAATAAATCTATGCAAGAAAAAAAATTGAAGGTGAGTCTTTCTTCCTTCCAATAATTTTACAGCATCAAAACTCCTGTTTTAAGTTAAATTTCTATCAATTTTTGCGATTTTTTTTCTTCAGTTTCCACACTATTTAGATTCCACACAATCCTGGAACAAAAATCAAGAGCATATCTTTCTGATAATTTTAGTGTTTATTTTGTTTTGATCTCTATGAAATTAAGAGAGTTAGATGCATTTACGTAAAACTTGTTTTCAAACAAAAAGTAGTCAAAATGCAAACTTAAAATGGCTGGCTAAAAAAAAATAAGACAAAGAAAAACATTTTACAGCAGGTTTGAACTTATCTAGTATAGAGGATTAACTGGTAAAAAAATGAGGAAAATCAAAAATGTTGAGCAGCATTGGTCTGGGTGATTTCTAATGGATTGACCCGGAGGTGAGAAGACCAAGAGACCTAGGATTACCTGGGGGGGGGGTAGTCAAACGGGAGGTGTTGTGATTCGAAAAATAGACTGGAATGGGAAGATGGCGTTGGTACAGGTCCAAGCTCTACAGAGGGCATCCCCTCATCGCTCAGCAATCATCGGGAAGTAAGATTATGATTGTGAAAAAAAATCTAGAGCAAAAAATAATCATTGCAGGATGTAGGATACATTGGAAGATTTCTTATAAAAAAAAAGATCAAAAATTTTCACAAAATTTTATTCAGGTTTTTCGTTAGATCATATATAATTTATTTGAAATTAACAAATATTAAATATTCTTTATATACAACTATATTTACAGTCTTCTAATAAATTTAATAGACATATTACAGCATTTGTAATATACATGTTCATCACAAAATACTTAACAACTATTTCTACAACTAGGTCACTTAATTTGAATAAAAATAAATATCTTTCCATTGAAAATAAGAAATGACTGGAATTTTATTCTGCCACAAAATTGTAAACACAACATAAAATAAAAGGAACAAATTTTGTACAAATATCAAAATCTTCTTTATGGAATTTATATTTTTAGGAATAATCAATGGATATGATTTTCTAACATGTTATTAAACATTTAATGTATAATGGGAATTCACATATCACAGAAATGACTCAATATAGTGTTATTTACACTTTTGACCCTCAAGGGATCTTTATAAATAATGTTCTATTAAGTTTGAGGAGTTGTATAACCAAATGAGAATTTGTTTGTATTTGAAGTTCAGCCATATATTGAAGATTAAGAAAATCATTCTGAATCACAAAGTCGCATCCGACATTGACATAATAGTGATAATTGGACAATACTTTAAGCCAAATGAATACTTAGTTTGGGATGATCTTAGTTTGTCTAACTACTATAGCCTGTTCAGATAGACGGAAAAGTTAAATTCCGCATGCACAAAATTTTGAGGGAAATATTCCCGAAGGTTCCACCGTTTGCAAACTCCCATTTCAAGGAACAACACGATACGTGAAACATTCTAATAAATTATTATGTCTCATTTAAGACTAGGTCAGACAAAGGAAATAGTGTCTAATATTTATCATTACTTAGCCTAAGCTAAGAATAAAAACGTTTTAAACCTCCTAGTGATAAGGTTAGGTTATAACAGAGAGAGTTTTTACCCTCCAATTTCTTGCACAGGAAAAAAAGGCTATGCTCTTTTCCCTCCAATCAAACCATCTATTCGAACAGGCTATAGCTTAAATTTAGCCTTAGCTTTGGCTTAGTATTCATAAGTATTAAACACTTCTTCTTTTCTCCCTTGCCTGGCCTCTCAAAGCCTTACCTGGTCCTAAACAAGACATCATCAATTTTTGTTGAGTTTAAAATAGCGTGTTGTTCATTGTAATGGAAATGCAAATGGCGGAACCGTCCGGAATATTTCCCTAGAACTATTCCATCTAACTGAAGGACTGTCTGGGACGCTGACTCTGATCCTCGAGCGAAAACGCTAGAAGATAAAATCGTGCACCCAAGTTTTGAACTCTTTAATTCCTTGACTTAACTTGCCATGCTATAATATTTGTTGAAATCTCAGTCTGACTGGTGAATTTTTGCAAAGTTAAAAGATTGCAACTGACGTTATATGCCATTCTGTGTTATATATAGTGTATAACTGATTCTATATTAGGCTATCTTGTTTTGAAATACTTCCAACAAGAAAAAAAATGTATATATTGAAGGCTTTTCAATTCCTACAAAAGTCGAAACCAAATGAGTTACGTTTTCCTCTTTAAAACCTAACAATGATCCCTTTATTTACTAAATTAACTGATACAAGTTTTTTTATATTAGCAGTGTGAAGATAATAAAATCTTTCTCTGACCTTGTATGCTGGCATGCATGCACAATAATACTCATAAGAATTCACGAATCACAAGAGAGAGAAAAAGAAAACACTTAATATAGGTTTGATGCCAATAAAAATGCGAGAAATAATCGGCCTGGAACCTATCGAGCGGCCGGTTCCCTTGCCATTAACCTAACCACAGAGCATGACTTGGTAATCAAGAATCTATTTATAGCAAATAGACGTGTTCAGGAGTGCAGACTCTGGGGCCAGGCTGACCTTGAGACATATCTTCAGGCAAATCAATAACATTGCATTTTAATGCAAGCTACATTTGAAACTCTAATTTTAATATTTCTTTTAAAACAAATATCAGAATAATATATACTGGGAGACCACCTGTTGGACGTGATTATTTGAAAAAAAGATCCTGTCGATTCTCCATTGTTTTGAAAAAAGTCACACATTTTCTGATTTCTAAGTGATCTTCATTTTCTCGGTATTTAATATGTTATTAACCCTTAATTATTTATTTATACATTTGAGAGGCTGCTACTATGCCGATTCATCACATAAAACTAAACACAATATTGTTAATTCTTGTCAAAAATTATATAAACTATGAAGATGCATTTTCTGGGACTATATGAACATTTTGAAATAAGTTTTACATTAAAATTTTCAAGAAATGTTATGATTTTATAGTATTTTTATTATTATTATAGGGTGAATTAGCTGAAAAGCTTTTATTAATTAATTATAATAACCTATTAAAATATTTGGTAACTTCCTAATAAATTACTGTACACCCCCCCCCCCCAAAAAAATGGGGCGAGGTTAGCTCGGTGGTAGATCACTCGACTAATGAACTGCAAGACTCAGGTTCAAAACCCGAGCGTGCACTAAAGATTTTTTCTTCTAGAGTCATCGTTTGAGGGTTGGGTTTGGGGTCCCACATTGTCCCTAGACTCACTCAGCCTTTAATTAATTACTGTGTACCTGCAAAGGGAAAAATCAGGCGGCCAGAGTATAGTTCTGATCTCACTATCTCCCTAATGTTCCGGATAGTCTAGAACCAGATACCTCTACAGTATCTGCCCCTCTGGGCCCTGTTACAGGACTAATTATTATAAAACAAAAATCAAAAAAGTGATACTGCTCACTCTCAGAAACCAAAATAATAATTAATTATGTATTGTAATATTAAAAGAAATTTCAGTAAAAAAAAAGAAGTTGTTGTGAGATTTAAACATTTCCAGGCTTCCTCAGAAATGCGATAACATTTTTCTTAATATAAACTTCTCTGTTTTCTTTCATGTTCACAGAATTTGAATGAACTTTTGTCAGCGACTGATCAAATGAGGTGTTGTGGATACGAGGGCGAACTCAACAAAAGGTAGTTTTCAGGAAAATGTGTTTGAATATTTTTTCCATAAGGGCAAACTCCACTAGATATTCAAAACATTTTTTCGTTGTGGGGCATTTTATTGTGTGTTTATTCATTTATATTATTAACAAATTATATAATAATTGACTAGGAATTAGTGTGAACTTCACTTTCAACGAAAAGAGCATTTTATTTCTTCATATCATCATCCAGCGGACCGTTAGTGGAGTGTTGAGCTCGCCTTTTGTACCCGCCTTCCTATGGCAGTTTCCACCCAGCTTGTTTTCATTTGCTGTGTATTTTATGAGGGAAATAAGGGTCAACTCAACATGAAAAATATACCTGTAGATTCTCTGAAGTGTCTAGTTTCGGATGGCGGGAAAATAAATTTTTGACCAGATGTTGAGTTCGCCCTTTGTATCCACAACTCCTCAAATTTTAAATATTGTTCTGTTATAGGAAATTTGATGCTTTTTACAATGGCAATTTCAAAATTTCATCAATTATTTTTTACATAAAACGACTTATTTAATGAGAAAATTACCAAGATATCAGAAAATAAGTGATTTCTTCTAAACAGGAGGGGAGGGGATCATATTTTGGCTATAGGGATACGTTTTGCAGTTTAGAATCACTTTCTGGTGGATGATCCTGATTCACCCAGCATATCTTTGGGTGTATGTGTATATAAATATCGATATTGAACAGTGATTTTTTTTTTTACAGATTTCTGACTATAGTAATTTTCCGTAAATGCTAATATATAGTCATCTAAAAGCATCATCAAACTATAAATCATAAATAAAATATTATAAAATAAAAAAACTACAAATATTGAAACTTCCAACGCTAATTTAACTAGACAGAGTAAGAAACACAAACGTGTCCATTAATTATATCTCCTCTCTCATTGCAAAGTAAAATGACTTCCAAAATTAAAACACATAACAATAATACACTTCAATTTCATTTTCTTAACCATTATTAACATTTTTTAATTTTTATTTTGATAATAAACATAATTAATTACATTAAACATATTGTACATATTTTCTAGGACCATTTTACCAACGTAATTTGAGAATATGCAGAAAGTCATGTGCAACTTCAATTCACAATTCAAAGAAGTTAAGTCTCTTTCTTAAATTTTTCATACCTTTGTAGTGTTTCTTCAGGACAATATTCTTAGTAATGAACAAAACATTTGAAGAATTTGAGTTACTATAAGGCATTGATGAAAATAAACTAATTCAAAAAGAAATTGAAGTGTTTTGATATCATTGTACCTTCAAATAATATGGGAGAAGTTGAAAAATTGCAGGTTTAAAACCATTTGAAGGCAGGAATGAGTTGTAATAACTATTAAAAAAAAAGAAGAAAAAAAAATATGCAAATTACTTTTATCATGCTGGCTTTGAGGCGAAAAATTTAGGAACTTATGTTAACTTGTTATGATGAATATGTGCCTGATGTTAATTTTTCCATTGATACGATAAAAGACAAATATAGCTTTTAAATATTTACTAATTGAAAATGAGTTTGAGATTAAAAAAAATAAATAGTATATTATTGTGATTTTGAAATTTTAATTACACATTACATTAAACGTTTTTACTGCACGTAATGGAGAGTGCAATAAGAGATATTTGTATCACATTACAGCCAACATGCAAAAATAAATATCTGAGAATTTACTTGAACAGAAAAGTATGAAAGAGGATCAAGTGACTATAAATATCATATAGGATCTCACAGACTTAGCTAAAAGCAAAAACAAAAAAAAAAAAACAAAAAATAAAAAAAAAATAAAATAAAATAAAAAAATAAACAAAAAAATCTTAAAGTATTAAAGCTATATTTTGCTTACAACAAATAAATATTTTATTCAACTAAGGTCAAATTTAGAATCAACCAATATGTTGATGTCATATTTTCTAAAATATGAATAGTTCAAAACTGGCCTGTAGAACTTACTGACTTATTTGTCGTTTTATTTGAATCTTAGGCACAAGAGTGAGAACAATAGAAATTACATTGAAGCTGGAATGAAGTGCTACAGAATAAAAAATCTATCCGTAGCGGAAAACACAAAGAAATTATGAGTTTTGTTTGATTCTGTTGAGTACTAGAGATCAAACTAAAGAAAAATAATTACACTTACTGATACAGCTTACTCTTAAAGATTTGAACAATTCTTTTTGGAAATAACATTATTTTTCTCTAAGCACTATTGACTTTCACTTCGCTCGGGGTGTTGTTGACTAGAGGAACATTGGCCCCTTGGCTGTCTGGCACTGTTGTCTGCTGCGAGCCTGGTAAGATCCCGGCGTTCGAATCTTCTATTGCCTTACGTAGCTATAAAAATAGAAAAGTCTGCTGTTAGCTTTGTTTAAGAGTGGAATTCAGATCTAAGAAAACGATTTATATGCTTTCAGAGCCAATATCATTTTTGACAAATTAGGAGAGTTGTCACAATATTAGAAACTCATAGCATTTTGGCTGTGCAATGAAGTTTTGGCTATGAAATATTTAAACATAATTTTTATTTATTTGTTGAGTTCCGCAACATTGGTGACAAACTCATTTATCATACATATTTTTTATACTAATTATATTTTTCTATTCATTTAGGCCTCATTTTGAATAATTATTACAAATCATGATTTGTAGGCAGGATTATTGATTGCCATATCATTATCAATTAACTTAATTTAAAACTTAAGAGAAAATGGCTACAATGGCTGAAAAATTGTTGGCCCCAAAAACTGTGAAACTAATAATTCATAGTAAAAACAAAGACCTAACCAACAGTTTAAATTTTGATTATAAAATAAATGAAAGCATATTATTTTTTTAAAATAAAAAGCTTATGGTACTAGATAATTTAAAGCAAGTGCTAAAAATAACAAGAGCAAGGTTAGCTCAGAGGAAGAGCACTGGACTAATGTGCTGGAGGACCTGAGTTCAAGACTCGATCGCACCAAAGACATTATTTTCTGGTATCGTCGTTCATGGGTTGGATTTGGGGTCTCAGGCCTGGAACTGGAGCATATTACTGACCACACCTTCTCCCTAGTGTGCCTTATGGTCAAGATCAGATACCTTTACAGTATATGCTCCTATGGGCCCAGGGACCCATTTCATTTTTTTTTAAAATAATAAAAGGCTGATTCACAGCACAGCCATACTGTGATTTCAGAAGCATAGATAAGCAATTCTAAATATTTTACTTTCAAGAGAACGAAATAAACATTTCAAAACCTTGAATCATATTCTCTGACAAAATTAAAAAATAAAATTTTTTTTCTTTTGAAAATTTGTTACACTTTCAAATTATCACCTTACAAAAATAAGTTGAAATGACTGTCTTATAAAGTTCTTTTTATTTCTCTGACATGTTTCTAGCCATAATTGGTTTTTTTTTTCAAAGAGATAACTCCGAATAATATTTTTTTTATCAAAACTATGATTTCCTATTTATTATGATTTCCTATTTATTAAGATAACATATATATAAAAATCAGTCCCATAACAGGCCACGAGGGCCCTGAGGGACAGATACTAAAGAGGTATCTGATTCATACAGCACACTAGGGAGATAGTGTGGTCAGTACTATGCTCCGTCCGTCTGATTTTCCCCTTGGCTGCTTCGACTGCTAGAGTTGCACCCAAGGTACCCATTATTAAATTAATTAAAGGCTGGGTTGGCCTAGGGATAGTCAGGGAGGCCGAATTCAACCCATGAACAAAGACACTTGAAGAAAAAATCTTTAGCGCTTGCTCGGGATTTGTTCTCAGGTCCTCCAACTTATTAGTCCAGTGCTCTACCACTGAGCTAACCTCGCCCCCTGGTAAAACAAATATAGTTTTGGTAAAAACTATTATTTAAAGATTTAATCTCTTTGATGGCTACATGAGTGTCAGGGAAATAAAAACATCAACTTCCATCTTACCTCCTTAAGTGCTACAACACCAACCAACCGGCCGATATTGGTAACATAAGCATGATTAATGCCAACAAGTGAGAATATAGAATGTGCTTTTAGTAGAGAAGTCCTTCCGACTAGCTGGAACGGACTAGGGTCGATTTGGCAGTCAAACGTAACTCCTACCCTCAGCTCCTCTTCCTCCCATTCCTTCTGGTCTTCAGGTGACATGTCAATTACTCTTTCACGAGGCTAAAAAATATAAAAATAAAAGAAAACTTAAAATAAATTATTAAGGACTATTACAACATCAAAATAATAAATTACAATTTTTAACGTCCGTTTATAATTAACTCAGAATTTTAGGACAGGTTGTCTATAGGTCACTACCCTTTTCTATCCAGGATAGGGCTGATACCTTATCTTTGTTCTAAAGAAAATCCAACAACCCCAATGGAAATCGAACCCACGACCCTTGGCAACTAACTCACGCCTTACCACTCACAGCCTCACAGCAGCCAGTGTAACTCCCCAAAATTTTATATACACAACCAAAAAAAAAAGAAAAAAAAAAAGGAAAAAAAAAAGGGGTATGAATATAAGGTAACATTGGCTAAATTTATTAAGTACTGTGCTGCTTGCTATGTCTTATTATTATTAAACTTTAATATCCTTGCTTGAGTAGCTTCGACTATCAGTGGTGTGGTTGTTTTAAGGGGGAATACTACCTTGCGTGATCAAAATCAAAGCAATTTTCTTCAACTCATAAATACCGAAAAAAAAAAAAAAAAAAAAAAATCAATATTTTTCAATTCTGTATATCAAACATTTTATATGGGGCTTGGGCGAATATAAGGAGGGGGGCTGAGGCCCCCCAAAATTGGTAAAAATGTGTCTTAAAAAACCTTAAAAATAGATTAAATAAGATCACCTAGTTAAAAAAATTTTTTTTATTTATTTTCTTTATTTATGATGATGCTCCGCATCTAAAGCGAAGAGCATTTAATTTCCTGTATTAAGCTGATGCAGGTGTTGAACCTAACAATGTCACTCCAAAACAGTAGTTGCTACAGACAATGATGTATAGTAATGATATAAGTATGTATAAGAGGTATAGATAGTAAACAAAACAAAAATTAAATAGAAATATGTATAAATTAAAAAAAAAAAAAAAAAAAAAATTTGTTGGGTGTAATATCATTTTAATTGGCTAACTATTCCAAGTTCTAGATTGATAGTATTCCATACCACCAAATGCTCTCAGCCCCCTTCTGAAATTATTTTCTATATACGCCCATGATATGGGATGTTAAAGTATCCAAAAAAAATAAATTCAATGGCGGTGCTGTGTCTGACGAACGGAACCCCTCTTATTTCACGGGCGATAGTCTGGAGGCGGCAACAATTTTTAATCCAGAACGAAAAACTAAAATTATTTCGAGAGAAGAAGGTTAAATCTAGTAAAGTACTAGGATTCATAAGAAATATAATTTTTTTTGAAAAAGGTGAACAATTATTCATTTTCTATTAAAAAATCCGTCAAAAATCGGTCATAAAATCGTTATAATTCAATGAATCGAAAAACTCCTATGTACTTTACAAGAAAATTTCATTAGGAAGCTGCAGTTAAAATTTGAAGTTGATCGGGCAAAAATTGAAGATGCCAGAGTATCGCCCGATTTGAAAAACATAGTTTTGAGAAAAAGACTTTAAAGTTTAATTAAATAATCAAAAAATTATATTCAAATGAGTGAATGCTTTTCTCACTCAGCATGGGGACTTCACTCGGAAAATCATATTTTTTGCCCATTTAAAAATTTTTTCTTCACATAAACACTCTTGGATATAATTTTTGATTAGTTAAGGAAGATGTTAAAGCCATAAAAAAATGGTAACAAAAAAAGTTACAACGTAGTATTACCCCTTAATACATTTTTTCTATTTTGTTCAACGGTGTGATGAAATCTGTACTATACTCAATGAAGAAATTTAGAAAATCTATTAAAATGTAATGAGAGATGAATTACTCAATTTCAGACAGAGAGATAAATATTGTCAATTAAATTGAGTTTGAAAGTCTAAATCAAATTACTCACAAGTTGTACTTTCTTGTTGGCACCTGGGCTGGCTGGGAGGCTGACTGGCTGGTAGGGAGGAGGTGGGCTCACACTCCTAGGCTCCGGGCTTTCTCCTTCCTCACTTGGGTCCACATCCTGTAACGTTGTCGATTTGTGAAAGATTGCTTCAAACGCCATTCGGATCCTGGAAGAAAGGTTTAGTTATTTCTTTATAAAATATATATTGTAAGAATAATAAATCACTGTTCTTTAAATGGAATAGAAAAATAAATCCTTTATCAATAAGCCCCTCAACCCCATCTGATTTTGACTTCTTGGTTGGGAAAAAATTAACAGAGAACAAACTCTCATTTGAGACTTAATGAGCTTTGAAAGTATAGAAATGAGCTTTGATTCATGGGATAGAAGACTTACTTAAAGACCACGCCCAAAGTACAGATAGCAAAAGATTTTTTTAATTTTCTGTAACCTTCTCTAATTCACAATTTGGATGCCAGGTGGGCGTAAGAATTGAGGCATTAGCACTCCGGCCTAGGATCATGGGTTTGATTTCCTCTAGGGGCAGTGGCTTTTCTTTCATGGAAACAAAATGCATCATCCCTATTCCGGCCCTAAAGCGTGGTAACCTATAGATAACCCACCCCACAAATCTGTGTTATTTGTAAGTGGATGTTAAAATTTAAATAAATAATTCACTGTTTAGCACTCCCTGTTCTGGAACTTGTGTTCAAACCAAGTTTTAGGTAGTGGCTATTTTCTCAAAGAATAATAAAACAGAACCCACGAAAAGGACAGTAACCTGTAGATACAACACCCCAAAAAATAAATTGGGAATGTGTTTTTCCATGAAAACAAGTTCTAAATGGATGTCATATTAATCCATATGACAAGCTTTGCATGAAATATTAGTTACTTTTTTATTTTTTTTTTAACGTCCATTGTAATAAACTCAGAACTTTAGGAGGGTTATCTAGAGGTCACCACCTTTTTCTAGCCAGGATAGGCCTGATGCCTTTTCTTTTTTCAAAGAAAAACCACCACTCCTAGTGGGAATCGAACCTATGACCCTTGGCTCAGAGTGTTAAGAGCTCACGACCACCGGGCCTCTTTTAATTTTAGCATAAATAAGCTTTAGCGATGTCTAAACTGAAAAAAAAAGTTACAAAAAAGTGTCTGCTGGTGTTTGTGCTTGCGGGGTGGCCATGTATGAAAAAGAAGACTGTATGTTTTACAGTACATTGCATAGGTTTGTTGGGTGGAGCTAAAGCATATTTATGTTCCTGAATTTGAGCAGAAGGCTCTAAGTTTTTTTCGCTGAAAATTATAAAGTGCATTAAGGAAATAATTAACTGTTTCTGTTTTGTTTTTATCCAGGAATAGTTCTATGGGAAATTTTAATTAATTATTCATATATATTTTATTTGCTTTGCATTTGAATAAGGAATTTTGCTGTTTACCTGATGACTGATTAAGATATTTACCTGCTCTCGGCACCAGTAACAGTCGTGTAAGGAGTAACTGAAGGAGTAGTCAGGGGGCTGTAATTCCGTAGGTTGAATGAATTAGTCTTCTTCAGGATTGACTTCTTCGGCTGACTTCCAAACACTGGGTGGAACTAAAATTTACAAAATGGTTCTTTAAAATTTTGTATTTAAAAAGCAGATGGAACGGACTGTGTATATACCAGCCTCCTCCATAATCTTCACTACACTTTTGAATAAGTTATTAAATTCATCAATTTTCCAGGCTTATTGTCAGTTTTATTATTTAAAAAAAAATTCAGTAGACTCTCCCTTATCTCTAATCTGGCAGTCTCCGAGAGGAATGGGTGACAGATCTTGGAGCTAGACTGGCTTGAGGGTTCCTAGAAAACCTTCCCTTCCTAGCTAAATATTTGTTTTGAGGTATTTCATTGAATAGAAGTAAAAGAAGGCTAAGAAAAAAAAATGTTTCTACTAATACATAATTTCTACATATTTTTATTCCTTGAAAGTTTGACATTCATATGCACTTGTAAATAATACGCCAGCTAGTATTGTAAATAATAAGCCATTTACATATTTTGAATTTATTTTATAATTCGGAACCATATTTTACTGAAATATGCAATATTAAAAAAGTTACATATTATTATATCCTCAAATAATAAGGTTTTTCAAATACATAAGTGACTGCTTGAAAATGAATTCTCTAATACAGCGTTTTCTCTAATCCCACTGTACCCTGATCTCAATGACGCCCGATTAGGGAGAGTCTACTGTATTCTGGAAACTATTTTTTCTTTAATCTTCTCTTAAATACTTAGAAAGTCAAACGATCAATATTTCTTAGGAGATATGATCAACTGATATGACTAAGATCTTCAAGCAACTCTGATAAAATGAAAGTAACATTTTACCCTAAATCCATGGTCTGTATCAATGTTTCCTGAAGACTGCTGCTTCATCTTCAGAATGTCAGGGGCGGGTACAACTTCAAATCTTGATGGTCGCCTCTGTCTCTCGTTTTCCTTTCTCTTTCTTTCATATTCTTCTTTGGCTCTAAAAGAAACATGTCGTTATCAAAAATTAGTATTCCTATTGAAATCGGAGACTGATATTCAGTAAGTAACCTGGCGTTGTGACTAGCAAAATATCGCAGGTTTAAAGAAAAAACGCAATTACTCTCAGCGAAATTAAAACTATAAATATTCTGCATCACTTATATCAGTTTTTACCCTACCTTTCTTGAGCTTCTTTCTGCCATCTTGCCACAACCTGGAGTCGCCTTTCCCTTCCAATGTGTTTTTCAATTATCTTTATTAGCTCCAGTCGTTGAATAGATCCAAGCAGCACCATATTTTCTATAAAAATAAGAAATGTAAATTAAATTATTTTTCCTACATCATACAAAACGGAAGCAGACAGATTCTGGATATGAGAAAGGATAACATTCTAGAGGGATTTTACCTGGATTTTCAACTAATGGGAAACTTCTAAGTCCACGATTTTCTTTTAGGACAGCTTTCAGCTCGTGATAGCTCATATTGTGCCATATGAATTTCACATCCCTCACCATGAAGTCCTCCACATAAACGGAGTACATACCTGGATTACAAAGACCAGAATGTGATTACCCTAAGAACTATACATATTTTTAAATGTATACTACAACAAAATTTTATTAATAATAAACAAAACAAAATTAAAAATATTTAACGGTAAATAATGAATTGAGACAAAAAATTTAAATATTCCATCACTTTTCTGTTTATCAAAACATGGCTAATCATGTTTAGCATACATTTTTTCTTTATATGAAACCACTGTATAACGCACGGGACTGTATACACCGTCAGATATTTAATTTATTTTTTCTTTCTTTCTTTTTTATTGAAATCTTTATTTTTTAGGAAAAATAACTCACCTAAAGCCGTTAGTGGCACCTAAAGCTCAGATTCGGTAAGTTCCGTTGTAAATAAGTATATAAGGATATATATTATAAAACCACTGTAAATTATACAGATTGGCATAATATACAAGGCAGTACATAAAGTATTTATTTAAATTTTAACGTCCTTTTATTAATAACTACGAATTTTAGGACGGGTTATCTATAGGTTACCACCCCCTGAAAGAAAAGCCACCCATGAAAATTGAACCCATGACCTTAGCATACACCTTAGCACTCACGGCCACCGGGCCTCCATGTAAAGTATTTAGTTTATTTATATTGCCTAAAAGATTAAAATATTTACACTATTATTGAAAAATAACAGCTCTTTTGCACAGCTTTATAATCAATTTTATGATATACATTTCTTCACTAAAATATGCTTATTATTAAAATTAAAATATGTGAGCCTTTATGATTATTAATCTATAATTTTAATAATTAACACTCTGTGCCAAGTGTCGTGGGTTCAATGCCCACTATGGGGTGGTGGCTTTTCTTTAGAAAAAAGAGAAGGCATCAGCCCTATCCTGGCCAGAAAAGAGTGGTAACTTACAGATAACCCGTCCTAGAATTCTTAGTTAATAATAATGGACATTAACATTTAACTAAATAAATAATTTTACTAAAGAGGTAGAGATGGAAGTTGGAGTTCTAAATCCTGGAAATATAAATAAAAACCACAAACTACAATAGTGACTAGGTTTTCCAAAAGGAATATCGGAGTTTTAATACTTAATAATTTTTATTATATTAAACTTTCAGTTATAAATAATACATAAAAAAATATTGTGTGCACAGGTGCCAATGACCAAAATTGTTTCAATTGCTTTTTCTTTTTATATAATGGTATGTTTAATTTAATATGTTAAAAATGATACATCACAACAAAGAGTAACTCAAACAATTTTGTTTGTCGGCACCACAATGTCAAAATTTACTTAGCTAAGTAAAGATCTAACTGTTTAGCTGTATGTAGAATAATGTAGTTACCTGAGCTCGATGGTAGTAGGTCAGGCAAGTATGGAAGTTTCTTAATGAGAATGATGCTATCGTATAGCGATGGTTGGAGTAGGGAAGCAATCGCATTTGATATCAGCACTGCTATCTAGCAACATCGCTAAGTATGCAAATTAGAAACTCTTTGGCTCATTAACATGTATTATTTTAAAGTAATAAATATTTTGAGGAAAATAAAATTTTGTGGCAGGAGCTTTAGGATTATATCCTTAAATATTAATATATGTTCGACGATAGGATATATATCTTACTTATTTAACAGTTTAAATGAAGTTTGCCACTTTTCTTGAAGTTCCGTTACTGCAGAATTTATTGACAATTTTTATTTTAAATCTATTTGAAACTATTGTAACCCACTTCTAGTTTTCTAATATACTGGCTGTCTTTCTCCTTGCACTGTACTGAAATTAATTATTTCAAATATGCTTTAGGATTTCAATTTTGTTTTCTGTAATTTAAGTAATTCTTACTCTAGTAAATACAATATAACCAAGGATCCTAAGGGTATCTTGTGATGAGAGATCACAAGATTCCCTTAGGATCCTTGGCTAGTGTTGGAGTTCAAATTGGTTTCATTAAACTGGAGAGGAATTATTATTTAGAATTTATATGAAACAATACTGTTTGTATAATTTATATTTTAGGCAGGCTATTGTCTCCTCAAAGGGCTCATTTTATTTGTGATTTACGATCTAATGTTGGGTAGAATTGATATATATACATTCAAAATGTATATGAGATTTATCAAACTGACATATAAGTAAATTAAATAAAGAAATTAAGTAAATTAAAGAGTTGAAAAGATAAAGTAAATAGAATAATGAGAATTCAAATTTGAAAAAGTTAAAGCCAGGAGACAATAAAAGCTTATTTAGTTTGCCAAGTGTACGCATTATTTCACTTCACTTAATTCATACATTTTTTTTTAATTTGTCTGTTTGTTCTAAATGTTTGTGTAGATATTTTTTGTAGAACTTGTACAAAAATGAGTTGTTTCTTTTGAATAAAAAATACTTTTAATTATTTTGGGGGATTAAAAAGAATATGCCTTATTTTTTATTTAAAATTAGTGTCCTGAAGAAAAAACTACTTAGGAATTATTATTTCTCAACTCCAGATAATAATAATTTTTTTTTTTTTTTTTTTTTTTTTTTTTTTTTTTTTTTTTTTTTTTTTTTTTTTTATGGTAGGCCAGTGTAACCAATCTTTCAAGTCATTTGCTCCATTGAATGCACCACCACAAGGCCCTAATATTATTCAAATAAATGGGAACGTGGAAACCAAAATAATGTAATTTGTTTGCCAATATGAAAGTACTTTTTTAAACATAAAATTATTTGTCATAGACTTTTACAGGTAACTTAATGTTTTAAAGGCTTCTGGATATGACTGTGCTGATGTGCTTATAACCGATTTTTCCCAGAAATTCTGCAGGGTGCAACTAATATACGAGAAAGGATTATCCAAGAAATGATCAAAACTGTGAAAATACCCCAGAATTTCAATCAGAGAAGATTCAGAGACAGAGACAGAGTAAATTATGGACCCCTGTCATCCCATGGAAGACAGAGGATTTGATTGGGTGCATGGAACCCAAGAGTGTAGAAAGGGTCGACCAATCAGATATTTAAAGGCCACATACGGCCTGACGAGGTATAAATTAGAACCTGGGCTGAAAACTATCTTCATTCTCAGAAGAAACCTTGAGGAAGCCAGCAAAATTAATGTCTGGCAAAGCCTCGGCTATTAACACATTGGTACAATCACATCCAAAAGACATCAAAACATTATGGGATATATATGTTTTATTTGATTTTGTATTAAAACTTTACCTTTCACAGGACAGCCTAGAAGGTAGTTAATAAATTAAATATAAAAAACTCAATCTTATTATAAAATATTAATAGTTTATAAACAAACAACCAATACCAAAATATTTATTATTACAAGTCGATACTAACCATGATTGGGATGATGTGAGTGATTTGACCTGTCATTTCAAACACGATGACAGACACAGAAATCGTATGAGTGACTGCCCCAGAAAATGCCGCAGCTCCAACAGCTGCATAACCTCCTACGTAAATTGAACACAAAATTTAAATATTATAATTTGAAGGATACTAAATGGATCATTTATTTTTCTTTCTTAAGGGAGTGTGAACTTGTGGCTGAGGAATTATTTATAATGATTATAATAAGAGATTCCCCATAGAAGTGGCTATTATAGTTGATTCTCATAAACAAGAAGGAAACATTTTTCCTCATTTTGAGGATTTTTTATTCCTTTTAAATGTTTTATTTCAATAGGATGTTTCTTCCCTCTGTATTGGGAGGAAAACACTGTTAAATACCCTTAATATTAAAGGCTTTTATGGCAACAGAGCACTGCTTGCACTGTATCTGACATCAAGGTCTGGAAATGATTTCCCTCTAGAAATTATTCTCACTCCAGATTAGTGCATGCCTAGAATAAACTTTCATTTCACCACTTTTTGTGAGTAGTAGCATTTTATACCAACTGCCAGGTAGAGCACCCAGGGAATGAGATCCTGAGGTGAGTACTGTTGGTGACCTTCTGTCAGTGTAAGTGTTTAATGTACTCTATGTGGTGTGTGCGCAGTGTACTGTTACTCGGAAAGGGAGAGTCCTAAAGCCCCAAGCAACTGTGCACATCAGTTGCTCCCTGCCTTACTATTATTATTTTAAAAAGTTATTAGTAAATAATATAAATATGAAATATAAAATTAAACGATATTTTTAAATTTCCCGGTAAAGGTCCAAAGTTGTTATCAAAAAGAAGGGTAGGAAATATTTTAGAAAAATTTAGTAGTCAAGCTGCAAGCACAGCCAAAAGGTGAAAGTAAATTTCACGTAATATCACCCCCTTTGGTCTGCCTGGCAGGGATGAGAAGCCTTACATTTGTCAGTTTTGAAAGGATTAATAAAAAATACATTATGCAAGAGCCATTCATTACCTGGAATAATTGGTGTAGTAAATTCTCTGTGATGTATTCCGAGGGGGAAGACAATGTGCATCAGCTCTCCAACTAAACGCCCTAAAGCAGCTCCAATCTTGAAGACCGGAATAAAACTACCAGAAGGTACTGGAATAGTTGAAGCAATGATGGAAAACACAAACTGAAAAGTCAATTAAGTTAAAGAATAAGAACAATTTAAATTGTGATAGCCAATTGTATTATCATATGGACTACGATATGTCTTCATAGATTACCGTGTATATGACGAATCCAGTCAGGCTGACAAAGTGGTCGGTCTTCTTCGTAGTCCAATGCCTGAGGATCTCCGATTCCTCTACTGTCAGCTCGTCTTTTGTCCATGTGAAATTTGAGAAAAGCCCAGAAACCTAACGCAGTATATCTGTTAGGCATCAAACATAAAATAAACATTGAAAGTATTCAAGATTTCAAACAGCTTTCATTTAGATATTAGCATATCCAACTTCACGAAAAAAAATATTCTCTTTCATAGGAACCAACTTTTTATTTATTTCATTTTATAGAAAATATAAAATATTATTTATTAATTAAGAGAGTGTTAAAATTGTTATTACATTTATTAATATATTACATCTATCCTTATTTCAGAAGTTTTAATTATCACCTGGTCATGTGTGTTGAGGTCACCAGCCATGTAGCATCCAATTCCAAGGGGAAAGGATACCGATGAAGCAAGCAGGACAACAATCCCTGGGTAAAGAAATCGACTGAAAAGACAAATTTATTAATTAAAAATATTGTAGCATTCAAAACAAAAAGCGAACTCACTTATATCATTGACCCCACTGTGAGGTTAAAAAAACAAACAAAAAAAACGACAGCGAGCAAGCTAATGCAATCAACCGAGAAAACAGATCAATTTACGATAAATGCCTAACATTATTTTCTGAAAAGTTTGAAGAACAATTCGGCAAAAGGAAATTCACCGTTAAAAGGCTATGGTTCGGAGCTCGAGGAACCATACCTAAGGAGACAAACGCTTTCTTACAGGAACTCAGCCTAGATGTAAATAGCCTTCCGCTCTTAGCTGAACAAAGAAAGTAGAAGAAAATCCCCACGAAACTACTCAGAGCATTGCAAGAGAAGTAGGAGTTGGAAACTTCACAGTTATTTGCCATCTGCTGATTTTGTTTTTTTGTATATTTTTGAAATTGCCTCAAAAATTATACATAAATTGGGACAAATAAGCCATAAGTTAACCATTCCAAAGACTAATAAATTTCCTACATACATTTTGATTGGACTACCTCAAATGGAAAAAACGAGGCTTGAAACATTCCAAATTCTTGGAAACAAAATAAGATAATTCAGTTCCAGCGAGACAGACAATTTGTGTTCATTGACTTCACTGAAAATACGAGTCAATCCGCGCTCCTTACAAATACAATGAACTTGTATTAGTAAAAGAGAGATCACTCACTTACTTCTTTTGAAGAAAAGCGTTCATCCTCTTGTTTCTCCTCATGAAGAGAACATACTGTCGATGAGCCCAGACGTAGAATGCACCACCGACTCCACAGACAACACTATCAAAACATAATTTATTAGTGTTCTGTACATAGAGCTACATTGAATGCTGGAACAGCCGATAGGTACTCAAAGTCAGCTTAATATACAATGCTTACAATACTTCATATACATGGTTACTCAGGATAGGATAATAATTGTATGTATATCTATATATATATAATATATATATTATATATATATATATATATATATATATATATATATATATATACATACATATAAACAGTAGATTCTCCCTTATCCGTCATTATCTCTAAACCAGCGGTCTTTGAGAGAAATGAGTGACGGATCTTGGAACTCGCCGTAGCTAGACAGGCTCGAGGGTTCCTATAAAACCTTCCCTTCCTAGCTAGCCAAACATTTGTTACGTAGTATTTCATTGAATGGAAGTCAAAGAAGGCATATACCTATATGTTTTGTTTTAGAAACAGGAACTTGAGTTTATACGAAGAAAATAAATGTTTCTACTAAGGCACCTGCGACTAGAATGCCTGATTTTAGCCAGTCTAGTTCGAACATAGTGGAGTGCACTTTAAAAGTAATTTTTTTTTTAATTAGGTATTTTATGGCCACGGAAAGGAAGAAGATGACTCTGTCGATCAAGCAGAAGTCAAGAGCTCTTTAACAGCTCGATAAAGGGGTGAAAGCAGCCCCCTAGTAAAAATGGTACATATTTTTATATCCTCAAATAATAAAGTTTTTGAAATATATAAGTAACCGCTTCTAACTGAATTCTCTAATCCGGCGTTTTCTCTAATCCGACTGTACCCGGGTCCCAACGATGCTGGATTAGGGAGAGTCTACTGTATATACAAGGAGAAATGTTGCACTTAAATTAAATATAGTAAGTAAATTCTTGACTGACCCCATGAAAGCAAAGACAACCAATTCCTGTGGGTCGAATGGAAATTCCATCGTAAAGTTGGTCTGGAAGTATGCTTTTACAGTATCTGTAAAGAACAAAATATTCATTTGCTGTCTTTATCTAGACCAGTAAAATACACTATATAAATAGTTACAAATACAATAATAACAAAAAAAAAATATAAAGACAATAGAATACAACTTTATTATTTCCTTGTAGACATAAGAATAATAATAAAAATTAGAGCATACCTTCTTTTTGGAACCAGACAGCAAGAAGTCGAAAGACTGTCGCCCCACATACTGCTGTGAAGAATCCTCTCCAATAGTTCCTGACAGCGAAGTATACTGTTGTGACTTCGATGCTAAATAAAACACCTTTTGAAAATGTACTAATCAGAAAAGAGTTCAGAAGAATCTGGAGAAATTTGCCAATCAGGCCAGCTCACTTATTCATAAAAATAAAATTGTCATAATACAATTAATAATAATAAAGAATAACAAAATTTTTTGATTTATTATATCATTAAGATAGCTCCATAAAAGACCGAAACACTTATTCTTAAAATAATAATGTGTGTAATATCTAAAACCTTGTAATATATTTCAATCTTTTTAGTATATTTTTATCTTCATGATATATTACGACATTTTTATCAAAATTTATGTTGCTATACCCTCGCTATCACTTATGCATAGGTTTTTATTTTTCTTTGTTTCCCTATATACCAAAATTGGTGCTAACAAAGTAAATAGACTGAATGATAATTATACAGAATTTTTATCTGGTATCAAGAACAGTATGTTAATTTTTATTCTTAGTAAATAAATGCAAAAAAAAAAAAAAAAAAAAAAAAACTTTTTGAGAGGATAGGATCCACCCAAAATGATCTTTGATTTAACATCCGTCTTTGCAAATAGTTGCTGCTTCCAAGGAAACAAAATTCCTCTGGGTCCATAACAATTAAAAAGGAACCTTTCCGACTATCCTTGAACACACTTGAAAACAAACTGAATCCCGAATCTTCGAACCTGAAGACGCTTGCAATGGACGACATTCAGGATTTCACCTCGTAAAGCTATTCATAATTAATAATAATGATTAATATAATGAACTCACCACCAATTGGTGCTCCAAAACAGCTGGCGACTCCAACAGCACAAGCTGCAGCTAACATTTCCGTGTTTCGGGATTCATTTTCATAAATTGACTGAAATGATGTGACGAGCTTGGACAGGAGGGTGGCTGCAATGCTGGCAATGTGAACAAATGGACCCTGCAGAATATTACAAATAATGAATCAGCAACGGTTTATATTACTTGCAATATTCATCAGGAAAATTTCATATTTTATTTATGTTACCATCAAAAGAAAATAAACAGAAGGTAGCAAAGCGCTTTCTTAAATAAAAAGGCTGAACTTAAGCAAGATGGATAAATACACAAAAATATCATAAGAAAATAGATAATGATACCATAATTTGTTTACTATTATAACTAGAGCCCGGAACATAGGCATTTATTTTTGGTTAAAATAGGCAGGCAAAAAGGCACTTGAAATACTGAAAATAGGCAGTATTGTAATTAAAATAGGCATTTATTAGGAGTGAAGGCAAAGAGGAATCTCACTTATTATTAATGAAAATATGTATTTTAAATACTCATTCATTTCTTATCAATTATTATCAATTTATCACAGAATTAGTGTACTTACTCTTACTTTCCCTTCTTACAAGCAACAACAAGATGCTTTTTCAAAGTATCAACTCTCATAGACCTTCTAAGAAAAAATGATTTACATCATGGAAAAACTTCCTCTGCATTATCTTATCATTTCTAAATCCGGAATACCAGGTAACTACACCATTGTCACAGCAAAAGGGGTGTGAGGAAGGAGACGTACTTCTCTCATCCTCTCTCTTTCCTGCTATTCATTATGCCTGTGCATTCCTTCTACCAAGGAAGGCTCTGTTATTTACAGAGGGTCAATCCACGGGTTGGGAAAATAAGCTTTCGAATTGATATTTGTGACGGCAAAATGTAATTTAATTTGTGAAACCTTTTTTGTTTTCGACGAACTGAAATTCAAAATTCATTATGTGCCTTTTAAAATGTTTAAATCGCAGAAAAAAATTGCATAACAAGCAAAAAAGGCAAAAAAAAGGGTTTAAATTTTAAAATAGCCAAAATAGGCAAAAAAGGCAAAATAAAAATTGTCTCTACACTTCCTAAATGCACGGAAACATATTTATTTCTATCTGATTCTTCAATATATCCATTCAGATAAAAAAGGCATTTTGCCTAACTTCCGGGCTCTAATTATAACATTTTAGGGTGCCTTCTTTCTCCCTCTTGCAAGAAATCCCCTATCTACCCGATGAGACAATCTATTTATTTAGTTATTTATTTTATGTGTTTCCTATCTATTGATAATAAACATACAGAGCTACGTCTTTTAAGAAACTTGGAATTTTTTATGAGTAAATTTCAATATATAAAACAGGATTTATTTATTAATAAAGTGGAAAGAGCTGACTCTACTAGGCTCTAGAGGCAGGTTCCTCAAACGTTAATTTTTAAACCACTGTTATTTTAATAGTAGAAATGGTAAAATTAATAAAATTGTAAGAAGCTTTAATAATTCATTCATTGAATACTGACCTCCTTCCCCAATGGAAGACCACTGCCTAGCGTTGCAGTGAGACCGATCACCTTGGCGACTAGAGTCCTAAATGTCAAATACTCCTTGAGAGATACACCTCGGAGAATTGTCTTCATTTCTGGTATACCGGAACCTAGTAAAACAAAATAAATGTTAATTTTCTTCTGTTTATATTTTACATCCTTGATGTATAATTTAATATTAACATTTATTAAGTGTAGTCTAATATTCAAATTTAAAACAAAATTTATGAAAAATTTACTTAACAAATTACTACAAACACTCAGTTATCTGGATTTATTATAATTATTTATTTAAATTTTAGCATCCATTATTATTAACTAAGAATTTTAGGATGGGTTATTTATAGGTTACCACCCTTTTCTAGCCAGGATAGGGCTGATGCCTTTACTTTTTTCTAAATAAAAGCCACCACCCCATACTGGGAATCGAACCCACAATGCTTGGCATTGAGTGTTAAGTGCTCACGCCTTAACATTCACGGCCACCGGGCCTCCAGATAATTAGATATTTCTATTATAATTAGACATTTCCGCACTTTAACAAATAATAAATTATGATATCTGTAAAATATATGCTCCTTAGGAGAGAGAATTTGTTAGGTATACCAAAATGTGTTGAAAGTATATATGTTATTTGTTTTAAACTCATATTATAAAAGTTATTTGATCGAAACCCCATATTATAAATGCTATTTGATTAAAAACCCATATTATATACGTTATTTGATTTTAAACTCATATTTCATAAGTTATTTGATTCAAACCCCATTTTATACCTGTTTTTTTATTAAAAAAAAATAAAAATAAAAAATAAATAAATATTATTTATGTTATTTGATTTAAAACCCATATTATATAAGTTATTTTATTCAAACCCCATATTATGTATGTTATTTAATTTAAGGCCTGAAACTGAACAATTTGTTTTATTGTAATTGTTTGATGCAAGCAAAATTAAAGGACTATTAAGTTAAAGAACTATAACATTTAAATGCACAACAAATAAATTATACATAAAAAGCAATTGCAAAATTCAAAATAAAGGGAACAAATAATTGTAAATATAGTGAAAATTGCAGTCCTTTTTCACACTGCTTTAATCACACAAAATCTGATAAAAGAAATGGTACAACTATGTTTTGAAAAAATATGGTATTGTATGTGCTCGTAAATGTTTATGTCACATAAAAAGTGTAAGATATTATCTACTTGTGGGCTACCATCTGTTAGTACTTACATTTTAAGCGCTATGTCTATGTTTTCCCGTTCATTGCATTCTGTTGGTTTGTGCTCTAAACGTAATGTTGTATTGCATTATGTCCAATGTGGTATATTTCGTTTTGTCATTAGCTGAGTTTACAGGGAATAACTGATTACTATTCCTTACTTCCAAACTAGTTATTAACATTGTTATAGCTCATGTCACTCTCTTCATAATAAGATTTTAAAGAAAAGAATAAACACATGAACTTACCTATTGATTGAGGAGCCACAATATGTACGAACCCTGCAGAGAATAATATCAGACAGAGCGGTAGGCAGACCCAGGCCAGATACTGAAGGACAGGGTGGGTCACCAAGTCTCGATACAGCCAAATCCTACCTAAAGCATGAAAAGACTAGTTGATTAAACAGACATCATGAATTTTTGATTTGTTTTTACTATGGTTACAAGCCAACGGCCATGGCCACGTTGAATACACCGGTTCCCGTAGATCACCGAAGTTAAGCAACGTCGGGCGTGGCCAGTACCTGAATGGGTGACCGACCACGTGCTGTTGGCATTATAAAAGGGTGGCAACCTGTAGATAGCCCGGTGCTAATGGCCAAGTTGTAGATACGCCGTAAAAAAACAGTTACAACTATTAACCTTAAACAGTTTCAATTATTATCCAGTTTCATTTGGGAAGGTAGGAGTAGAAAAAGCTAATGTTTTTATTTGATCTTTCCTGAACAAAACTTACGGAAGTGGACATTTCTCATTCGTTTTTTTTGGAAAGCTCTATTACAAACGATCCAAAACGTTTTCTAATATTAAGAATCTTTTTTTACTGGCAAATTAATTTTAATGCTAAAATCAACTACAAAGTACACAAGCAATAAAAACAGAAATACAAACACAAAGAACCGTTCAAAGAAATTAAACCAACACTTTTGAGTTTTAAGCTCTAACTGAGATCGTTCCATGGAAAATTACTTCAGAACTGTTCTTGTCGAGAATGTAGTAAGCTCTTGAAGAGCTACCTTCCACTTACCACTATTACTCAATTGTTTTCGAGGTATATCAGAAAATATACAAAAATTCGAATACTTTTCATGTCTGTTGTGAAGTATATATCACAGTTGCAAGCAGCACTTAAGAGTTTCAAGCATTTGAGATTCAACATTGACCATTAAATGAGATATAATTATTTTTATTATACATATAATTATTATTTTTAAGTTCCCAATTCTACTACTCATTGAGACCTACAGAGCCCATTTGTGCAAGAATTAGCCAAATCCCAATTCCTAACATTCCATTCCGAACTCTCTACTCATCCCAATACTCTTGATAGTTTTCTCTTCTCTGAAACAATCCCTGATGGCCCTCTAAGTCACTTTGGAAAATTATTCACTGAATATAATTTTTTTTTGCAAATATCAAAATAGCGTAACTATGCAAAAAGCATTGAAATTTATTACCTATTTTATAAAAGGGAGTGAAACAATGGTTGTCTTCTCCCATCCTTGTACCCATATCCAGAGTAATCCTGTTGATTAGTTGTATTTGCAAGTTTTTAACAGTGTAAAGGTTGTAAAATTCAATTAAGGCTTAACAAATAAATAAAAATGAGATATATAATGCATACTCACCTCTAATACAAATTTGGTTCTTTTTTGATACTTTTAGCATATTCTAAAGGAATAAAGTTATTCAATATTTTTTGAGTACTTAGTATTGATGAAATTTATTTAAAAAAGTAACCTGAGTACTGGAGTGTTATTCTGCAAGTTAACAAACTTGATCTTTTTTATCTGCGTAAGTATTTTTGTGCCAAATTTCATGAAAATTGGAACATTGTTTTAGAAACTAAAGGAATAACACACACACACACACACATATATATATATATATATATGTATATATATATATATATATATATATATATATATATATATATATATTTATTATTATGAAACATCAACATTTCTCGTCAGTACTTCCGGATTGACTCATAAGGTCCATGTTATAAGCAGGTTTCTTTCCTAAATAGAAGAAGGAAATGCGCTAAAACGTTTAGAAAGCAGATGAGAACTGAGCCTTGGAAATGAGTGGCTCTGAATCTGGAGTCGCCTGGAAATATATTAGAATACAATCTGAAAGACCATAACGTTTTCCTGGTTGCCTACCTTACGCCCTTTAGCAACGGAAAGATATTTAGGTCTAGATGATCGGGATGTTATACGTTATATAAAACTACGTTTTATAACTAAATATACATATATTTATATATGTATATATTTATACATATATAAATATATGTAGTATTAATTTGCCAAAGTTTCGGCTTGAATTACAAGCCATCTTCAGGGCTATGTACGAGAGAGAGTTCCGTATCACGGAGGCTACATTTCTGAGAGACCATAGCAAATTGATCCCTAAATTAATCACAGATATTGATCTTTCACAGAGGGACTAACTCCTTTCTGAAAATGAAGAAGAGCGAGAACTTTACCGAACCTTTGAATATAACAGCAATTAGCAAACCAACAGCCAATAATATTCCCGAATGTCTTTGGGGACATCCCAAGGACGATAAAGATTTTGATACGAGTATACTGAACTGTATGGGTATATCCAGATCGCTAAAGGTGTATTTAGGTTGTTTGATGCCTTTGAAAACGGCCGATCACAACGATGAGGCTTTAACGATCTAATGAAATGCACAAAAACATTTAACTATTTGAATCATATCGAGAAACCCGTTAAATATAACGAGTACAAAGTGAAGACGAATACGTTGAATAGAAGAAAAACGGAGACTGTACTGGCCAACACCGTGCAAAAGAAAGCATTCATGGAGGTGAGGATTTTCGATTAATTGCAGATGAATTGACCAATGACGGTTTTAAAGCCATTCGATCCGAGGCACTTAAAAGCGTACCTCCTTCTCCAGACCACTCTAAAAAATGAAGCCTCCACGACACAGAAGTGTTCTCTCTCTCCTCCAAAACCTGAAGATGGCTTGTAATTCAAGCCGAAACGTTGGCAAATTAATATTACTCATTTTAGCTATAAAATGTAGTTTTATTGAACATATGACCAAGCCCCGATCATCTAAGCCTTCTAAATCTCAACAATCGACTATCACTTCACAAGGAAAAATATTTAGAGTTTGAGCAATGGAAACCTTTAGGGAGCAATTCAGGAAGCATATCATGATGACCTTCTCAACTTTCTATCCTGCTATGTTTTAAAGAGAAAGGCAATTATGGCTAGATTTGAACATCAGTACAGCACCAGGAACAGAGATGTCTTACTTCAATCCCGGGCAGGGAACACCTTTTATACTTCCGAATTTCTATTAATGGGAAGGAAATATATAATTGCATAGAAATCCAGGATATCTAGAGGAGATAAACATTATTTATTATAAGGTAATATTGGAGGTGATGTTAGCTCAGCGGTAGAGCACTGGACTAATATGCTGGAGGAATTCAAATCCCGAGCAAGCACTTAAAGATTTTTATCTACTAGTGCCTTCGTTCTAACACCAAACCCAGTCTTTTTATTTTTTGATTTAATTTAAGACATGTCCACGTTTGATGTAAATTAATTTATTGAGATAAATTAATTTCAACCAGTCTTTAATTAATTTATTAGTTGGTGCCCGCGAAGGGGGAAATCAGGCGGCCGGAGCACAGTACTAACCATACTATCTCTCTAGTGTGCCGTATGGTAATGAATCAGATTCCTCTATTTGACGTATTTAACTTAGGACGATTTCGCAAGATCTACGAAACGCTCAAAACTGCTCCTGTCTGCTAATATTTTTTTTCTAATATGTATTTATGTTTATAGGGTATTACAATTTTATTTTTCAGGACTGGGGTACATTAACCAGCTTGCTGAGTAAAGCTGCTCCCGCGTGACGGACTTTTAATATTAATTGTCGTATAACTGCTTACATTTATTATACAATTGTGACCCTTTTTCTCAAGTATGTCTTTTAAATTGGCAGAAGGTCATATTTTATGAAAACATCAATTTATTATTTTTTTTATTATGTGCTCTACACGTTTCGTGCGGTACATAATAAATAGGTAATAACATCACCTCTACGGTTAACTATATGCATTTCGTTAACATATAATTACGTATGATTTATTTCCGTAATGAGGTAGATACTTTTTTTTTTGCGGATATTTGTTTGTGCGGAAAATAAGTGGAAGGAATTGTAGCAACCATTTGTCAAGCGTGCAAGTGGCTCAAGAACAAAATCTTTTGTTGCCTGATGGACATAAGAACAAAGTAAACCTTGTTAGCCCCCATTTCGACGTCAGCGGACAAATGTTTGTGCTAGTCATGTACTCCATTCAGTTCGGCCTACAGCTGGGGATAAATGAACGGCCTTCGATTGTAGAGGGCAGAACAGCTGATTGACATGTGCCTAAGGCAGGTGCTGCCTTGGACAGCTGCAATTCATCCGGTGTTCGAGCTAGTACGAACATTCTACTTGGCAGAACAGACCTATTGCTAATAGCTACAGAATATAGCTTCTATGCATCTGATTCCCATAAACTCAATTGAATCTTGTTATCACCAATAAAGACGGAAAAGCCGAAAGACTTATTTATTGAGAAGGTAGAAATTGCCAGGGTTAGGTCGTTGTTTCTTAATAAAACTAATTTTTTTCTTGTGAAAATGAGTTTTATTGTTTGCCGACGTTTCGGCTAGAAATTCAAGCCTTCATCAGGGCGATGAGAAGGCGGAGAACTATGCCTCACGGATGCGGGATCATTTCCTAATCATTAATTTATTGAGAGGTCACAACGAAGTAATTAGCCCTTTAAGAATAAGTGTGAACAAAAGCAACAATTATACAGCACAACATAACCATGTGTAACAGAAAACTACATATAAAAAAAAATATCTAAGGATAATTTATAAAATACAATTCAGAAATTACACTGCGTCACGTTTACTTTTTTATCCCTAGTGTCATTTGGTAAGCCTGGATTAAATACAGTTAGTATTTTGTGAAATAATTAAAACTCCTATTCAAGTAAAATCTTGGAGGCCGTGGGTGCTAAGGTGTATCCCTCCTTTTTCTTTAGAAAAAAAGTCCGTCACGCAGGAGCTGCATAACTAAGCACTTTCCTCAGAATTTGGGTAGTGCAGACTGCTTTCCAGAACAATTTGCTTAAAATATCCTACATAAATAAAATAAAAACATGAATAGTTCTCTTTTAATTTTGTAATGAGTAACTGATAAATTATTAATTTGCTTCCAGAGTTATGTTTACACATAGTAACTACTGCACTACGTAATAAATACAAAAAACCTCATATTATCGTATTTTGATCTAACGCAGGAACCCGATACAGTCCCTCTAGCGCTCCTTGCGGCGCCTTTGTGAACCTATGTCCGGCTGCCTTTTCTATTGAAATATATTACAAACTAAACCCCCCGATTCATCTCATTTTTACAACACTTCTTTCTCATGAGTTACCCACGACGTATACCGCGTTTCGTTACAATAAAGCAGAAATTACGACCAGTATGAGTATATTAGTAATTTGGGTCCGGAGTAAACCCCCCCTCCTAAAGAACCGATTTAGTTTATTTTTACAACACATATTTACCTGTAGATTACCACTACGAATAAAGAGTTTCGTCGAAATATACCAAAAATCACGGTTGGTAGTGGTGAATTGGTATTGTGGGTCTGGAGTAACCCCCCCCCCCCCCCTCCTAATGAACCGATTTAGTTTATTTTTACAACACATATTTACCTGTAGATTACCACTATGAATACCGAGTTTCGTCGAAATATACCAAAAATCATGGCTGGTAGTGGCGAATTGGTATTGTCGGTCCAGAGTAAACCCCCCCCCCCCCCCCCTCCTTATGAACTGATTTAGTTCATTTTTATATCTCACTTTTCTCTCTATATTACTACTACGAATACCAAGTTTCGTTGAAATATAACAAATATTACGGCTGAAATGGTCAAATTAGTGTTTTGGGCTCGGGGTAAACCCCCCCTTCCGGTGGACCGATTTTGGTGGTTAACGAACTCGTTCAATCGTTTGCTAATTGAATGCTATATACCAAGTTTCGTGGCGAAAAAACAAAAACTCTGGCCGCTATCGTGTTAACAGACACATATATATATATATATATAGATATATATATATATATATATATATATATATATGCATATATATATATATATATATATAGATATATATAAATTTTAACGGGGGTCATTTTCGGTGTCTACTAGGTAGGATCGATAAAGATTTGAAGAAATTTTTCAAAAATTCCGTCATGAGTCCAACCTCAATAGCTACTTTCCTTCGGAGGAAAGTGCTAATAAAACATATCGGAACTATCCTGACTAGAAAAGGGTGGTAACCTATAAATAACCCGTCCTAAAAGTCGTTGTCAATAATAAATGGACGTTAGAATTTAAATAAATAAATAAAATCTTGAAGAAAAGTTAGGATTTAATCGCCAATAACTTACTGTAGCGGAAATTGCTCACTGGGCCAGACAACAAAACATTATTTCTAATTTTACGTATCTTGTTTTATCTGCCAAATTAGTATTAGTGCTAAAATAAATTAAAAAAAAAAACCCAATAAAACATTGAAAAAAACAAACACAAAGATCAGTTCAAAGTAACGAAACTATCATTTCTGAAGTTTCTCTGATTGATGTACGAAGTTCCCAAAACTTTTATGTGAGTTAAAAAATATTTGTTTGCTAATACTTCCTTAACACCAAGCACAATCACAATTTAAATATTTTAGTGTTATCAAAAGCAGAGCACTTTTGCGGCAGCTACAAAGCGAAGTTACAAATATATCTATATATATATAAAAATCACGTGTCTGTCTGTTTTTCTGTTTGTTTGTTCCTTATACAAATCTACACCGTTTGACCGATTTTCACCAAACTTGGAATAATGGTAGGTCTTGATACGAGAAATCTCCTAGGCTAGGTCAAAAAAATCTACCAGCTGTCTGTCGGTATGCTTGTCCCTTATACAAATCTACACCGTTCGTCCGATTTTGACTAAACTCGGTACACATGTAGATCTTAATCTGGGGAGTGTCGTAGGCTAAGTCAAAAACGTCTACCAGCTGTCTGTCTGTATGTTTGTCCCTTATACAAATCCACACCGTTCGTCCGATTTCGACTAAACTCGGTACACGTGTAGATCTTCATCTGGGGAGTGTCGTAGGCTAAGTCAAAAACCTCTTATAGCTGTCTGTCTGTATGTTTGTCCCTTATACAAATCCACACCGTTCGTCCGATTTTGACTAAACTCGGTTCACAGGTAGATCTTAATCTGGGGAGTGCCGTATGTTAGGTCAAAAAAATCTACCAGCTGTCTGTCTGTATGTTTGTCCCTTATACAAATCCACACCGTTAGACCAATTTTTACGAAACTTGGTATACATGTATGTCTTGATACGGGGGGTGTTATAGGTTAGGTCAAAGTCGTCTAGGACTCACAGTTGGGAGGCCACGGGTTCATAACAGCTACAGATTCGTTTTATTAGATTTTATTTATTTATTTATTTAATTATACTGCCTCTACCCGTATGAGTCATTGGCAGTTCTATGTTTCTATATTTCTTGATAGAGGCCTATATCTTTGGCAAATTTGAATACCTTTTGTACAGCCCTTTCGTCGTCCTGTAAGATTTCAGCAAGGTTGCCTTCAATGTTGTTCACTTTTCTCGCCAGTGTGTATCCGGTACATTCTGTTAAGAAGTGTTCAACAGTTAATATAACATTGCAATGTTTACAGGTGGGAGGGTACAGTCCTTTCAGGAGATAACTGTGGGTTAATTTAGTGTGGCCAATTCTCATTCTTGCCAAAACTACTTCCTCCCTCCTGTTCAGCCTTTCAGGGGGTTTCCAAGTATTTAGAGTTATTTTAATGTTTCTTAGTTTTGTTTCTGTTTCTAACCATTCCTTAGTCCACATTGTTAATATTTGTTTTTTAATAAATACTTTTAAATCTTGTCCGCACACCTCTGCCACTTTTATGCTATCACTTTGTTCTTTTCTTGCATTATTGGCTACAATATCTACTTTCTCGTTAAGTTCAATGCCCATGTGGGAAGGAACCCATAAAAGAGCAATATCTTTATTTTGTTTTGCAAGATTTTCCCTAATTTCAGCTATTATAGGATGGCGGTTCTTGAGTTTTGGTAGTGCCCTCATCACGCTGAGTGAGTCCGTGATGATAAGGTGCTTGTTATGTTCTTGAAACCTAATATCTTCAATGGCCCGCCAAATCGCGAAAGATTCTCCCGTAAATATACTGTTTGCTTCATGCATGTTATATCTTTTGCAGAAGTTGTCCCTCAAAAAGGCACATCCTATTTGGGAGTCAATTTTTGATGCATCTGTATAGGTTTTAGTGTAGTCTGTGTACTTTTGAACATGTTCCAAAAAACTTGTTTGATAGATGATTTGGTTTGTAGTAGATTTGGTGTGTTTTGTTAAGGTGAAGTCAAGGATTATTTGCTTGGTTTTCCATAATGGCATAACCTCTGGTGGAAATGCAAATACGTCAGGTATATTTAAGTCGAGTTTGTCCACTATTAATTTAATTCGATATTTGAAATTTTTAGGAATCCTCTGCTGTCCGTGGAGGTTGTTCTGATCTATAGCGTGCAGAGATTCATGCAGTCTCCTCTCTTTGAGTGATACATGGTAAGACAATGTAAGGTAAGCTCGTCTCATTGCTAAAGGCGGTTCCCCACTTTCAGCTAATATGCTAGCTACAGGAGACGTAGGAAAGGCACCAATGCAAATCCTTAAGCAGGAATTATGGATCACATCGAGCATCTTCAGAGCTGTAGGACTGGCTGAGGCATACACTATAGAGCCGTAGTCCAATTTTGGTCTTATCAACGCTCGATATAAGTGCAGTAATGTTTTTCTATCCGATCCCCAGTTGGAATTACCTAATAATTTTAGAAGATTTTGTCATTATTAGATTTTAATAATACTTATTTGGTTTCTAATTTATTTAGGCTTTTCTATATGCAGAAAGTAGGTGTAGCATGGCCGGGTAACAGCTAGTGCATTTATAAATTTTAACCATAGGTATTTTCGTGACCTATAGGGCCTGAAACGCAGACATTTGTCATTGGCACCTCTGGTTTGCTTCATAAGGTCGACCTCATGAGCGGGTTTCCTCCCTATAGAGGGATGGGCCTGAGTGGAAAGGGATTGACCTCTAGGATTTGGGTGGGAAGACAATTTGGAATGTAACGTTAGGAATCGGGATTTTGCGAGGTCTTTTACGCAGGGGATATTAAGGTCCTCAAGGTAGGGGTTTTTTTTGAGACATAAAATGGAGCATTGACTATTCTACGAAGGACTTTGGATTGAAATGCTTGTATTGGCTGTTCCCCATAATTCAAATCCGTAAGTCCAGATAGGTCTGATTATAGTTTTGTATACAGTGAGTTTATTTTGTGACCCAAGCTTTGAACTAGGACTAGTTTAGTTCTTGTCTTTTCAGTCGTGTGTGTGGGTTCCATGTGAGTCTGCTGTCTAGTAGAAGTCCAAGCTAACGCACCTCATTAGATACAGGAAGTTGACTGCTGCAAATTAATACAGGAGAGCAGGTGCTATTATTAAGAGTGAATGTAACATAAAAGTATTTTTCGGGGTTCACTTTAATTATCCAAAAGTTGAACCGTTTTTCAACAGAATCAAGGTGCACCTGCAATTGTTGGGAAGACGTTGCAAATATTTAAGTATGTGTTTAATTGTTATTGGACAGTTATACGGTCTACAGTTTGATTTTCCTGTTTATCGATAAATTCCAACAAGCCAAGTGCGATTGTCCCATGAGTCTAGTAAACAAGACGTCTTCTCGCCTTGGTTTCCGAATACTGCAACTCCAGGCTGCTACATCACTTAACCTCTCGCAACTTGTTGTCTTGTTTGTATATCCAGTCAGTTTGCCACTTATTAATCGTGTTTTTTAATAACCTTATGCACGCCTCATTCATTCATTTCATTAACGTAATTAATTGTTCGTCTCTTCACTAATTTTTCTTCAATGAATGCATCTGAACTTCTTAATACGTTGTCATGGCCAGGTATCAACACAAATAATTATTCTCACATAAAAATCGACCCTATGATTATAAATCTAGGGAATGCCAATGCCATGATGAAATCTAGTAGAACATGGAAGACCAGATCTTCCCTTCATCTAGTGAACGAGTCCATTCATAAATCACTAAAATTACTGATACTAAAGACATACCTTCATTGTACATGGGTAGTCCTTGATCCATGAGAAAGCTGAAAAACGCCGTGATGAGTCCTATCAGTGCAAAAAGACTCAATCTTCCCATTATTTAGTGAACGACTCCATACATGAATCACTAAAGGTACTGATCCTGAAGAGTCACCTTTATTGCACATAGATATGCCGTGATCCAGCATAAAGCTCAGGAAGACCATGGTAAGTCCTAACATAACAAGGAAGACCCGATCTTCCCACCATCAAGTGAACGACTCCATACATGAATCACTAAAGCTACTGATCCTACAGACTCACCTTTATTGCACATGGATATGCCGTGATGTGTGAGAAATCTTAGGAAGGCCATGATGAGGCCTAGCATAACAATGAAGACCCGATCTTCCCAACACCTAGTGAACGACTCCATACATGAAAGGTACAGATCCTATAGACTTACCTTTATTGCACATGGATATGCCCTGATCCAAGAGAAAGCTTATTTTTTTTTTCTTAAGGCAAATTCAACCACACGGGTCATTATTGTGAGGCCTAACATAATGTTGTGAGAAAGCTTAGGAACGCCATGATGAGTCCTAGCAGGGGAAGAAAGACCCAATCTTCCCATCATCTAGTGAACGACTCCGTACATGAATCACTAAAGCTACTGATCCTACAGACCCACCTTTACTGCACATGGATATGCCGTGATCCATGAGAAATCTTAGGAAGGCCATGATGAGGCCTAACATAACAAGGAAGGCCCGATCTTCCTATCATCTAGTGAACGACTCCTTACATGAAAGGTACAGATCCTACAGACTTACCTTTATTGCACATGGATATGCCGTGATCCATGAGAAATCTTAGGAAGGCCATGATGAGGCCTAGCATAACAATGAAGACCCGATCTTCCCAACACCTAGTGAACGACTCCATACATGAAAGGTACAGATCCTACAGACTTACCTTTATTGCACATGGATATGCCGTGATCCATGAGAAAGCTCAGGAACGCCATGATGAGTCCTAGCAGTGCAAGAAAGACCCAATCTTCCCCCAATCTGGCGAATGAGTTCCTCCACACCCATCCTATTCCTTTGACGAGTCTGGACTTGTAAAGCCTCGGCGTTGGTTTGCCTAAAGCTTCCTCGGCTTCTGCAGCCGCAGCCTTCTTCTTCGCTCGCTTTGCTTCTTCTTTTGCGTATGCTCCCAGCTCCTTCGTGTACCGACCATACATCTAAACAGACACATATGCCCGAAAATTAGGAGAGGAAAATATTTTTAATATATAATATATTCATTTGTCATTCATTTTGTATATTAGTCTACACATTTAATAAAATGCAAGGTTGTGGGTATCTAATGTCGCAGGTTTCAGTCACACTACAGGTGATAGTTTTTCTTTCGAAAAAATAAAAGGTTCAGCCAGGATATGGGACATGGAAATAGAGTGGTAACCAGCAAATAATCCATTCCAAAAATCTGAGTTATTTGTAAGTGGACGTTAAAATTTATATAAATAGTAAAATGCAGTCGAAAGCAATTTTGAAATCTGGATTATTGGCCTCAAACCTCGGCTTAATCTAGAATAATCCGAATTATCAGTGCACAAATGAGTATCAATTTAAATTCCCGAAGACACCAGACGATATCAAATAACAAAACTACAGGACTCATTGTAATAGAGAAGGCGAGTATCGTGAGAGATAATTGCTGTCAATGACACGTGGTCATTAACTGTCATCAGCCAGCCGGACGGAATGCAATAGGAAAAAGTAACGTTAAGTTTTTTAGTGATGTGGGTCAGTGGGTATGACTCTGACCTGTTAGGGCCTTCTACTGACCATGGCGCCACCGGGTGCTCAAATATTCGTAAAATCTATATTATAAAATGAATATGAAATTAAAAAAACAGCCTAAAAATTAAAATAACAGGAAAAAGACTTACCAAGTACATATTTGCGTGTTACCTCCCGCCAAGAGAGCTTTTGTTTGTGCGTATGTATGTATGTATGTATGTATGTATGTATGTATATATATATATATATATATATATATATATATATATATATATATATATACCTATTTTAATAAAACAAGGTAAGTAAATGAGAAACGTATTGGAAGCGCCTTAAATATTTCTTCTCTTCGAGATTGTTTTTTATATTTTTTCCCGAAAGATCAAAACCCACCAATAACTGCTTCTTTTTCTTTACTAATGGGTCTAGGGATATGAATCGCTCTAAGATGACGCAGATTCTGCGAGTCGGGCTTTTTTAGTCTTCCCAATGGACGTTTTCCACTTATCAAGATTTGAGGATATTTTAGAAAATAAATAAAAACATCCGAAACTGTCATGTGTCTGCTGAGAATCACAAGTTCAGCGACCGTTTCTTGAGCTTAACTTTCGAATATGCAGCAGAAATATATTATTCGTTATGATTATCGTATGTATTATTTCGTCCTTTAAATTCCTAGGTTAAGTTCATCCGAAATCACCGTAAATAACATTCAACTTGGAACAGGCCAGTGAAGAAATAGACAGTACGTCATTTGCGAAATATTATAAAAAAATAAATAAAACAGAATTGCAACACGAGGCTGAATTCCAACAAGTATTTTGCAATAGGAGCAACTGACTTCGTCTGATCCTCCATAGATTCAGTTAAGGATCAATAAATTAAACCAAGTCTTTATTGCAAAATATAAATCCATCCAAAAGGGAACATATAACTTGATTTGTAGTATAAATCAAACAGGTTTTAAGATTCATCATAAAAAGGCAAAAAACATTCAGTTAGCTTTGAAACTGGAACTCTTTATATTCGCAACGGAAATAGAACGCTTTCTACTTTGCCGATAGAAAATTACTTTGCCATAAAAGGAAATTCTAAATCGGCGAAAACCAGCAGAACCCGCCAAATTGAACAATATTTTACCTGTTATTTCAGGGAAAAATCGTAGTGCTTATGGCTTTGCGTTTAAAGACTTACAGGTACTCTTTTTTAAGGTATTTTAACCTGAGTAGTCGAATGAAAACGTGTTAAAGGCGACAAGTTTAACCTCTTTTGAAAAAAGTCTAACTAGAATTTTCCTCAACGCCCATCAGATTACCATGAAATTGCATATGAGGATACATTTTAACCAATTTTGGAGCAGTAAGTATTCTATGCGTTGAGATGTTTGCTATTTGCGATGAATCTACTTTTTGAAGCTGCTTATTCATATAAATAATTTTTAATAATCTGCTCATAATCTTCAAGTTTGTGGCCATTTTAGCGCGGTTGCTCCCTCCCCATATTGATCTTAAAACAGGTTAGTGCATCATATTCGTTCGGAAATTTAGTTTAAGATTAATTAACTGTTTGGGACTGTACATTTCATTATTTTAATTTAAACACTACGAACCACTCTGCAAAATCTGTGGGTGGTTCATCATACCTTGCAATGACAATGAATAAATGTATTCAATATTACTTCATCTTTATATTTTATTATAAATATTTTTATATTTTATAGTGACCCAAACTTAAATAAAAGAGAATCAATAAAAGATAGTCAATAAAAGAGAATCAATCAAGTTAATTCATTTTATTTGTACCTGCTCTACATGTTTCACACCTCAGGTACCTCTTCAGGAGGCAAAAAGCTCGATAAACTAAAACTTACAGCCTAATTGTATTAAGGCGAACCTTCCTGTACAATGGCCACGTCCAATATAATCTTGGTTGATTCTCTTTTATTGACCTTCCGCCTGAAAAATATTGGATTGATGAAGATTGGGTCACTATAAAATATAAAAATATTTATAATAAAATATAAAGATGAAGTAATATTGAATACATTTATTCATTGTCATTGCAAGGTATCATCAACCACTTTCAGCCATAAACTCTATGCTCTCAAATAAATAAATGTTATTAAACCTCAATGTGAAATATCACTCTTTTTAATCTGAAAGTTTATTAGAATTAGCTTAAAATACTGAGATACGGTTTACTAGATAAACCTCCCTGGCTTTTAAAAAATTTTGTTATTAATACAACACTGTCAAAGTATAATAAAAGTGACCCAATTTCAAAAATAACATTTAAAAAGAATTATGAAGCCTTTACTGTCGAAAATCATGGAAATCTCTTTATCTGTACTGATGGTTCTAAATCAGATTAAGGTGTGGGAGCTGCAGCTGTAATAGGAGATCAAATCATAAGCAAGAGACTGAATAGCATTTGTAGTATTTTTACAGCTGAACTCTACGGGATCCTCATCGGTCTGGACAACATACCCGAGACCGACAATAATGACGTTATACTATTTACTGACTCATTAAGCGCACTTCAAGCACATACAGGCAGATACACGGCTCATCCACTACTTACAGAAATTCTTAATAAGTCACAGACTCTGAACAGAAATATTACTATGTACTGGCTACCAGGCCATGAAGAACTTGGGAAAAGCTCCATAGCAGATTATAACGCTAAAAATGCAGTAAGGCATATGACATGTGACCTAGAACTAATAACAGAAAAAGACCTGACGAAAACTATAAAATCATCAATATTACAACAATGGCACAACTCGTGGACGCAACTAACTGATAATAAACTTCGATCGATTAAAAATACTGTCGAGGATTGGCCATCCAGTCACAGAGAAAACAGACGTGAAGAAGTAGGTCTGGCTCGACTACGACTTGGACACACTCGACTAACACACGAATACTTAATGACAAGACGTAACAGACCAATATGAGACATATGTAACTGTGAACTTACAGTCAAACATTTACTGACAGACTGCCGCAGAAGAAACAGTATTAATCTGCCGTATGATATGCAAGAACACTTAGGCAATGATAGCCAGTATATAAACACTGTACTTACATACCTCAGGAACACAGGACTGTACTGACATTATTTGATGACCGAAAGCGTGTTGTTTTGAAGACATTAAGTTCCCATGAACTTGAAGTGATGTTTTCATTTAAACCCCTATTACACTACCTTTACACATACATTTAAAAATATGCAATCAAACAAGCTGAATTCCTACAGGGACTAAATTCAGAAGATGCTGCTCACTGTGTTATTGCCAAGAAGCAGAACACTGATTAAATTAAATGAATATTAGTATTAGTATTATTAGTTATTCGTATTATTAGTTATAAGTATTTTAGTTTATTATTAGTTATTAGTATATTATGTGGTATATATCCTGATTGTAATTAATATTATGAGGTATTGTAATTTAATATTATATTGCACTTCAGAAAAGTTTCATTATAAATTAAAATTATTTAGGCCAAAGTTCCTTATTAAAATGTAACAATAAAAGTCCGTCACGCAGGAGCTGCATAACTAAGCACTTTCCTCAGAATTTGGGTAGTGTAGACTGCTATCCAGAACAATTTGCTTAAAATATCCTACATAAATAAAATAAAAACGTGAATAGTTCTCATTTTGTAATGAGTAACTGATCAATTATTAATTTGCATCCAGAGTTATGTTTACACATGGTACCTACTACACTACGTAATAAATACAAAAATCCTCATATTATCGTATTTTGATCTAACGCAGGAACAGGATACAGTCACTCTAGTGGTAGAAAGCGCTCCTTGCGGCGGCTTTGTGAACCTACGTCTGCCGGCTTTTCTATTCAAATATATTACAAATTAAACCCCCGCTTTCCGATTGACCGATTCAGCTCATTTTTACAACACTTCTTTCTCATGAGTTACCCACGACGTATACAGCGTTTCGTTACAATACAGCAGAAATTACGACCGGTATGAGTATATTAGGAATTTGGGTCCGGAGTAAACCCCCCCTTCTAATGAACCGATTTAGTTCATTTTTATATCTCACTTTTCTCTCTATATTAACACTACGAATACCAAGTTTCGTTGAAATGTAACAAATATTACGGCTGACATACTCAAATAAGTGTTTTGGGTTCGGGGTAAACCCCCCCTTCCGGTGGACCGACTTTGGTGGTTAACGAACTCGTTCAATCGTTTGCTAATTGAATGCTATATACCAAGTTTCGTGACGAAAAAACAAAAACTCTGGCCGCTATCGTGTTAACAGACACATATATATATATATATATATATATATATATATATATATATATATATATGCATATATATATATATATATAGATATATATAAATTTTAACGGGGGTCATTTTCGGTGTCTACTAGGTAGGATCGATAAAGATTTGAAGACATTTTTCAAAAATTCCGTCATGAGTCCAACCTCAATAGCTACTTTCCTTCGGAGGAAAGTGCTAAAACGAGTAAGTCGCTTCTTCGCAGACTCGTAAATTCAATAAATAAACAAAATGAAATTAAAACATTATTTATTTTACGTGCTTCGTTTCGTGGACGATAAGCACACTAAGGTATGTCTCCTAAGAAACCAGGGAGGTATTGAAAATTGTATTTATTTAGTTCAAATTAAAATATTATTAAAAATAAAATTATTAAAATACATTTCAATTTTAAACTATAACAACATCAATTATAACATTCATTTTTCATGATTTTACGGAGTTGCTTACGAATACATGAATTATTTCAACTAACATGAGCTTTAAAGTAAATATTATCTTCCCCGCAGAAATAATGTTTTTCTGTGTAGTTCAAAGTAATTGCAGTGTAATTTTTACTTATTTAGACACAATGAGAATCTAAGTCACTTAGCTACAAATCTACGTTTCGATCCTGCCTATTCACATAAATAAATTTGTCTTGATAATTTCTATATCTAGGCTCAAATTCATTAAATTTGTGTTAAGTAGATATTGTCGAGATAAGCGCGTGTGGTATTTTATTAAATATACATTTTTTATAATGCATGACACGCACCAAGCACAGAGAGTTGCAGAGGCAATAGTTAAAGGGTTCGAAGCCAAGGAATACACAGCTGGCTTGTTCCTGGACTTGAAGGGGGCCTTCGACTCAGTTTGGCATCGAGGGCTATTATATAAACTGAAGAAGACATCGCCACCAGTCTATCTCTTCTATTCCATAAAGTCTTTTCTAGAAGATCGAGCATGCCAAATCCGTGTCGGGACCACACTAAGCCACAAGACCACCTTGGAAGCTGGAGTACCACAAGGAGCTATATTGAGCCCCCTACTCTACCTTCTCTACGTCTCCGACATGCCTGAAGAAGATGCCTTCGCTCAGCTCGCAACATTTGCCGACGACACTCTCGTCTTATCCAGTCACAGGAGTCTGAATACGATGGTTCACAATCTGCAAGAATCGGTGAATTCGTTGACCCACTGGTTCAGGAAATGGCGACTGGCCCTTAATTCAACCAAGACTGAGGCAAAAGTGTTTTCACTTCGGAGGTTCTCAAACGAAGAAATTCCAGAAATCCGATTGGATGGACTTCCAGTTCCTTGGTGTCCGAAGGACCAGGGTGTGTGTTACCTAGGACTGCACTTCGATACACGACTTACATGGAAACTACTCACTAATATAAAATTACGACATGCACACAGTAGACTTTCGAAACTATACCCACTGATGAACAGAAAGACATCACTTCGACCTTCACTAGTCACACTCCTTTACAAGACCATGATCCTCCCAATACTGACTTACGCCTGCCCTGTGTGGTATGGAACAAACGCGACGAACATCAGACGACTTCAGACTTTACAGAACAAAGTTCTACGGATTGCAGCCAACGCCCCTTGGTTCGTTCGAAACAGCTTGCTCCATCGGGAACTGGGAGTTAATCCTCTCGCATTTCAGATAGAAGAATTGACCCGCAGATACCACGACAAACTGGCTCTTTCTACTGGTGCCACGAATTACCATCTAGGAGAACCTACAGCCCGACGCCTCAAACCGAGGCTGTACCAAGACATTTTGTTTTAATCTTATTTGATTTTTTTTTCTTTCCTTTTTTTTTCTTCAATTTGTGTAAAAAACTATTTGTTTTGGTCCAAAATAAAAATGATTTTTGTTTTGTTTGTATAATGCATGAATGAATTTTCTGTATTTTATAAGTAATAATTAAAATTAAATGGAATCTGGATATTTAATTTACAAAATGCTAAATGCATAATAAATAAAATGACATGCAAAATAAACAGATGCAGCATCCAGCGAAATAAAAATAACCGAAACTTAATCATATCAAGAAAAAATAAAAGAACAACAATAATAATTATAACTAATAAATCCTTATGTTATGAACACACATGTCATGTATAATCACATATATTACAACAATAAAATAATTAAATAAATTCATGTTCAGAATATCATTATTACTCGTAAGTTTATAAGATGTACAAATGTAAGATATTTACGTTTTATAACAAAAATGTGATTTATTTTTACTAACGTTTCGGCTTTTAATTCAAGCTTTCATCAGGGTGATGAGAACAAGGAAAACCATGCCTCAAGGATGTGCAATCATTTCTGATGAAGGCTTCAATTGCAAGCCGAAACGTCAGCGAAAATATAACTCAAATTTTTATAAACAATAAAGTATTATTAAGATAACACTCGACCAAACCACTGAACAATATCTTATTTCGAAATTTCATCGGTCAATAATCTCCTGTTAATCAATTAAATTTGTGTGAGTTCCGACTCTTATAACAGGCTATTGAATCAAAATTGGTGTTTTATTCTGAAAGGTTGGGTGAAACCCTTCGAAATTTTCTCTGGCTTTTTTTAGAGAGTTAGTCCACAAAACGCGCTTGAGCTGCCTTAGCTTGTATGATTGTGATACAAAAACTAGTACAATCTTGAAGGATCGGTTTCGTTTTTTTTCGGGACATAGGTCCTGAAAAAAAGCTATAGAGCTCATGACACTTGAACATTTCATCCGGATTCACTCATTGGACTATAGTAAGAGAGAGGGCACACACTCATAATTATAAGAACCCAAAAACTCTTGAAATAAGAAAATGGTGTACAAAGCCTAGTTTCTATTTACTCACAGGATAGTATCCAATGCTTGAATATAGCGTCGTGTTTGGAAGAACAGCAAGAAGGGCGATATGCATATCCCTGGTTGAATTGCGATGGAATACTGGGAGAGCATTCGCCAATTGCTCTCCGCCTTGCTCATCAGCTGGCTGAATTCGCGCTTATAAGTGTTAAACAACGCAAGCTAGTCCCGCGCAATTTGAACTTAACACAATCGCTTCCGGCTCCGTAGCATACACAGAGCGCCATGTCTTGCCATGTGTGCGAAGTCCGTAGAATATATAGCTTGGAAACCCAATATTTTGGGGACATTATCATACGTAAACTTTTTTAATCGATTTTCTGGCGAATTTCAATAAAAAATACATAAGACATTTGAAAAAAAAACACTAAGTGCCACGTGAGGGCAAATTCAAATAAGTAGAGCGGCAGCGAATGTGTTAACACAACCCCCCGGAACAAACACTCTGAAGTCGAAATCATCACTTAATATTAATCTTATATGACCCAAAAAACTATATTCCTCCGCTAGCTCAAACATTATGTTCTCTGCACTTGTTTTAGATACGTTTCGATTATGCCAACTATTAACTGACTTTTGATCAGTATCATTTACTCTTTAATAGTTCAGGCATTGTTCAAATATCCTGTCCATTAATGAACCCTATGGAGAGAAAATGGGCTGATAATTTAGAAGTAGATCTTAGAATGGAAATAAAATTGAAAAGAAAAAAAAATATGATATAATAAAAGTCGGACTCGCAGGACCTGCGTCATCTTTGGGCGTTTTTAATTGACACCGCCACATCGAAAATCACTTCAGAACCTTTTTTTGTAGACAATTTAGTATGCTTTCGAATGGTCACCTACCACTTACCACAATTTTTCAACCACTTTTTAAGATATTTAATAATATATACAAAATATTTCAAAAATTTTAAAGTGATTTAAACATTTTTATTTATTTATTTATTTACTGCTTGATCGCAACGGAGGCGACTAGCAAAGTAGTAAGTCTATATGGAAACGTCAGCTTTGAACAAAAAGATAATATTATTAAATAAATTATAATGCATAATCATAACATAAAGGAAATAAATATAATTTCAGAAAAAGTATCAAATAGATTTAAAAGCCAAAAATAAAATAAAAAATATAAAATAAATTAAAAAATAAAATAAAATAAAAGTAAGGAAGTTATAAAAAAAAATGACAGAGTTAACATTTTCATGAGTTCGTTAAATTGTGTGATATGTATGTATAGTTTGTAAATATTTAAATACCTGATTCAAATAATGGCTACCATCGGACAAGAGTTCTGTAAGGTCAGTGGGTATGTTTAATTGTTCTCTTCTTCGACAGTCTGTAAGTATATGTCTTATATTTTTATTTAATAATAATTATTTAATTTCAAACGCAATCAAAATTTAAATATCTTAGATTAGGTGAATGTTAAACATGTGGGACAATTTTTATCTGATTCCATTGCTTCTTAATATCCAAACCGAAAATTATTAAGGAAAACTAGTTGTATCAATGTTTGTATCAAACGGTTAAAGATTTCGCTTTAAAACGGGTTCGTTTTGATCGCAGGAACTGTGTCATCCTTGCGCGATTTCGTACTTATTCCTAGTGACATTTGGAAAGCTTAGAATAGAAAAGTTTTAAGCACTTATTTCTTGGATTGACATCGATAATTACATCCGAACTTTTTTTGTAGGGAATTTAGTAATCTTTCGAATGGTCACCTTCCACTAACCACGATTTCCGAAAACTTGTCCACTAAAAAAATATTTTTCGCTCCAAACACCATCTTCTGGTGGACGGATTCTGTTGGTTAACGAACTTGACTTTTCAAATCAGACGAAAGATTTTTGTACCTAAGTTCATCAAAATCGTACCATTTTTGACCCAGCTGGAGAGCCAACTGACAAGCATATACACACACACACACACACACACACACACACACATATATATATGTATATATATATATATATATATATATATATATATATATATATATATATACAAATTTTTACAAATATTTTCGTGATCTATGGGATCTGAAACGAGAAATTTTCTAGTCGGCACTTCCGGATTGCGTCGTAAGGTCAACCTCATAAGCGGGTTTCCTCTCTAGGGAAGGCGGGAGGAACCGTGCTAAAAGTTAAAAATGTGCAAAATTATTAAATATAGAATATATAAAACAATGACAAGTGAAACAATGTAGTGGAGTGTAATTTTAGAAGACCCCAGTACAACGCCGTCCTTGAATGCTGGAGGTTGGGCGAGGTCAGTCCTCGCCTTCAATGTCTAGGTTGCCTATGCTCGAACTAAGTTTAAATAATTTATTTCGAAGGGACATGGCATCGGAGTGGTTTGATGAGCCTTTTTGTGGGCCATTAGTTCAACGCCACCAACCACACATTACTATCTCATTCCGTTCCAGATATATGCCGTTCTAAAATTTCTTTAGAAACAAACAATGTTTTTTGTAGTGCAACTCCAATTGTCTCTACTTGTACACATTTTTTTTCAACGGACCATTACATATGTGAAATCAGCATTAAATTTGCTTTAATGCTAAGGCACATCCAATGTTTGTAAGTATCTCATTCAAACGACAATATCAATTTAGAAGGTAAAAATGAATAAAAGCTTCCGGTTAGCAACAACCTTTCGAAAATCACTACTCTTCCAAAAAAACATTCTGCAGGTTGCCGAATCTGACAAAAGTTGCAAAATTTAATTAACTTTCCAATAGTCGACATTGGATATGCATTTGTCAAATGTAATAAAACGTCGAAAAAAATGTGTAAAACAGACAAAATTGGAGTTTTTTTTTATTAAAGGACATTTAGAACGGCATATGTCTTGATTGGAGAGAGATAGAAATGTGTGGTTGGTAGTACTTTTTGCCTAGTTTCACCCCTTGGAGAATTGTCAATAACTTGCTATACACCCTGTATGTATTTGATTGTGCACTACCGTATAAAGGCACAATATATTTTGCCTCAAATGAAAAGTCGATTTCATATAAATTTTAACCGAAGTTATTTTCAGAATCTATTTGACAGGATCGATAAAGATTTGAAGAACGTTTTCAAAAATTCTTCAGAAGGGGCTCAAAGAACTGGTATACATGTGGGACCTGATGTACCACGTGTGCACACAAGGTATGACGTCAAAGTATTAAGGAGGGTATGGGATGCCACACGCGTACATATAGTAATCCTTCGACACGCCAAGGCTGTATGGAGATCCATTAGAAATACAGGGCGACACCAGATTCTCCGGAAGCATAAACCTAATTCTTCGTGTTGAAATATATCGTCAGGTGAATATCAATGACGATGGACGAAGGACATCTTGATTAAATAGGAGCCAAGATTTATAGAATCGATAAGGTGCGGGGCGGAATCCGTGTGCCATCTTCCTTCAAAGCATTTATTTGTTTTTTTTTTTGTTTTTTTAGCGCGGTTACTCCCTCCTCCATAGGGAGGAACCCCGCTTATAGGGTTGATACAATGAAACAATCCGGAAGTGCCGACTAGAAAATTTCGCGTTTCAGAACCCCTAGAGACCGAAAATAACGGTGGTTCAAATTTGTATATATATATATATATATATATGTATATATATATTTATATATATATATATATATATATATATATATATATATATATATTTGTCTGTTCGCTCTCTAGATAGAAGACGACTGGTCCGATTTTGATGAAATTTGGTACAAAAATCCTTCGTCCAAATTGAAAGGTCAAGTTCGTTAACCAGCAAAATCCGCCTACTAGAAGATGGTGTTTGGGGCGAAATTCGCGCAAAAAATATCGTAACGCTTACGTTTTTGAGTTCATAAGCTTCTAAGTACTCGTTTTATATGATTCCTGGGCTAGGAAAACGAATGAAACCATTTTCAAGGCGATAGCTTTAACCGTTTTCGAGAAAATTGGAAAAATATTTTTTGAATACCGTTTTTGGTTTGGGTACTTAGAATCATGGGATTCAGTTGAAACATTTTCTGCATGTTCTACATTCATCAAAACTAATATGTTGAAATTTTGGTTACGTTTGGAGTTAAGGAAGGGTTAGAATAAAATATTTTATTAACAGACATAAAAAGTTTTAGTAAGTTTGTTTACTTTCCTTAATATCTCGCAAAAGGTTGAAAATCTTGGTAAACGGAAGAATACCATTAGAAAGCTTATTAAATGCTCTAAAAAAAGGTTCTAATGAAAGTTTTGATTAGGCGATGTCAATCGGAGAAATAAGAGCTTAAAACTTTAAAGTAATTGATTTCGCTTATTCGAACTGTTCTTTTTGTCTGTTTTTTATTCCTTGTTATTTTTTAATTGCTTATTGTTGGATAATGTATTTGAAAATAAAACAGGTTAAGAAAAATAAGAAAAACAATTCATTGTTAGAAATATAGCTTGCCAAGAGAAAAAGATTCGTTGACGTCTTTTGAATATTTTCAATTGCCTTTATGCTGTTGGTTTTTTTATTTTATTTTTTAATTGATGTTATCTGTAGAATTATTACTATAGTAAAAGAACACAGGAATGTGTGAAAATATTTGATATTTTCCAATTCATTGAAACGTATGAAATGAAGTATCGGTAGAAGAGGATTCTAGGGTCTTGCGGACCTGACCCCAGGTATAGCCATAAAACCCTTTGAACAAAGGCCGAGGAAAATATTATCTGTTTCTATTCTGTGCTTTTCAAATGAGAATAGGGATATGAACAGGAACCGGGGTCTCCCGTAGTCTAATGGCTAGCGCCTTGGATTCATAAGCGGGAGATGGTGGGTTCGATTCCCAACCTCCGGCAGGAATTTTATCATCCCACGGCTCGCTGGTGAAATTCCTCGCTACACCCTGGATGTCGGCGCTAATGACCTAGATGTAGATGTGCCGTAAAAAAAAAAAAAAAAAAAAAAAAAAAAAAAAAAAAAAAAAAAAAAAAAAAAAAACTAACTGGAACCGCGCTAAGATGACGCAGTTCCTGCGAGTCGGACTTTTTTTTAGATTTCTATCGTGAAGTAGTAATTACAAGACTAAGAATCGGACATAAGATTTAACACATTCTTATCTCATAACAAAACAAGGCGTGAGCACTTAACACTCCGTTGATATACGTTATAGATAAATTGAGTTTTATGTATTTATTTAGTTAATTATCAGCCGAATAAAATGTTAAATTTATCGCCTTGTAAGGGGTTTCATTCGATTCTCCACGGCTCAAAGCAAAACCGAAAGCGCGGCCTCTTTTATGTTTTTTCATTATGCGTAAAGGGTAATTAAGTTCACTTTATGGTTAAGCAATATCTTTGCGCCAAGATTCTTTTGTAGAGGTTAGAGTGTGCAAGTACGCACAAATAAATAAATAGGTTTATGGCAAATGAAACATCCTTGGTTTAATGTCAAAAACACACACAAAAAAAAAAAAAATAATAATCTACTTATTCCAATAAACAATAATCACACTTGCCTTCACTATTTCTTGACTTCTCGTCAGTAAGTCCTTGTCCATCGTACTCCGAAAATTTACAAAATCCAAAACAAAAAAAAAAAAAAAATGACGCAAATTTGCCACTTCAGCGGTAACTACCAATCTCAAGCAATTGCAAAGAAAGTACCACAATTGCTACCATGACAATGAGTTTCTATCACTAAGCAGGCCAAGGAACCACCAAAACTAGTTAGGCCAAGGAGAAGTAGTAATTCCTTGGTTGACAGTTATTATCGGTGAACTGTTGCAAAAAAACAACAACACAAATCGAAAACTATGTGCGAAATTGACCATGCAAAATATTGATGGTCATAAATATGAGCACAGAAAATATATAACTGTATGTGACAAACCATATTAGGAAATAATCAGGCTAAAAAGTATCTTAATTGTTAATATAAAAATCAAAAGACTCTAGGTCGAAATCACGACGTTTTTACAATATTTTTTAGGCGTAAGGTCAACAAAGGAGAATTAAGAAAGTCAATTCATTTATTTTTGGTTTTGATCGGCATGATTCACAACTTAAGTGCCTCTTCAAGAGCTTAAAAACTCACTAAACTAAAAAATACAGCCTAATTGTATTAAGGGAAGCCTTCCCGTCCAAAATGGGGTTGCTACTACGTATAGCGTCAATCAGTTGTGTAAAATCGATAGATTCCAAAAACAAAAATCGGCCATCCAGAAAAAAATTAGCCTGTAATAATAAAATATATATTTTTTAGATTTTGTCACCGAATAAAAATTAATTAAATTTTGTTTAGTAAATTAAAAAATATACTATTTAAATATTTGATATTTTTTTTTTTTTACTGACTATAAAGTACAATTATTGGGTCACTATATAATATAAATGAAAATTTATATACTGGGCAAATCAAGTAAGACACGAAAACAAGACAGTCCAAAGAGGTATTGAAACTAGTCGGGATAAAGAAATAACAGAAATAGGCATACCAAGAAATCACTAACACAAGGCAGGCCAAAGAGGTTACCACAACTATCTAGACCGAATAAATAAGCAGACCAAAGAGCAACCAAATCCAGCCAGAGAAAAGTGATTACCTTTTCTAGCCAGACCAAAGAGGCACCTACATGGCAGGTCCAAACAGCAACTTACACCAGCCACTCCAAACAAATACTGAGTCGAGGAAATCTTACCTCTGTCACCTTACATTGTCGTCATTATATTATTTTTTCTTGCAATATACCCTGTTATTATTTTTTCCTTATTTTTTTTTAAAGAAAACCGCAGTTTTAATAGACCCTTATTTACATAAAACAAAACAAAAAACTCATTACTCCAATTGTACTTCCTCATTACATAGCAAAAATAACAACACTCTAGCTAATAAATACTAATTAGGATTCAGTTCATGAAATAACATAAATACATAATGACTCGGTATGTTTGTATGCTGGATGCTTTCTTAAAACATTAGATGGATTTAGATCAAATTTATTTTATCATTAGATCGAACATAAATAGCAATTAAGTATCATAAAACCAAGGAAAATGCTACCTCAGGAAAATTCTAGCTGTGTTATTTATCTGATTATTTATAATGAAACTCTCAAGGAAGTATATCAAAAAGAAAACTCAATAATACAAAAGGTTTCTTATAAATTTATTTCACAGCGATTCACGCCGCCTCAGGAGAACAAAACCACTTGTGCAGTCAAATCGGAGGAAAGCGAATCTTTTCATACAAGGACCACGTCAAGCCTATGTTCACCTTCCTCGTAAATAATATAAAAAGTCAGACTCGCAGGAACAGCGTCATCTTAGCGAGTTCAAACGGTACAAAATTATCCCAATTGATTGCAATCAGGTAATAAGTAAACCTAAAAAAAAATAAACATCATAAATAAAATCTTTTAGAATAATAATTGAAAAGTTATATAAAAACATTGGAAGATTAACAGTTATAGATTAATGTAAGCACTCAGTTTCAAGGAAATAGAAATTTATTTTGTACCCGTTATATTCGGAATATCGCTATAAGCGGCATTTTTATTTCCGAACTAGTTAACAGACTGAACTGTTAGAAACTAAACATCCTATTCTGTATTCATTATTGAATCCGGCGTAACGTCACACCGGGCATCATTATAAACGGAATTGACTGTGTGTTTCTTTGAATATACAGGGTGTCCCGTAAATGTCTAGTCATATTGAGAGGGGTGATAGAGGACCCTTAGGAGAACAAAAAATGTTCTATGACGATTTCCCGAATTCTCGCCCATAAGGGAGAAAACGTCATTTTATTGTTTTATCGAGACAAACGTGGTTTTTAGAAACATAATCGTTGTAGCTCCGTCCCAGGTGGTACTACTAGAAAGGGAGTGAAACCAATCGAAAGCTGAGTAAATTTACTACAAGACTAGTTGGGAGTAAACGTAAAAATGAATGAATGTAAGTATGTATATCTTACCAAAAGAAGGCAATTCTAAATTTCCTGACATTTTATTGATATTTCTTTCCAGCGTTACTCCTCAATGGGCAGGATCTGAGATTTCCGGGTTTCAGAAAAACTTCCTCATTTAACCAGCTTTCCATTCATGTATCACAACCCTGTGTTATTGAAGTATTTGAACGGTTTAAGTACAAAAGTTTAAAAAAAAACATGGATCTGTGAAAAGAAAATTATATTTTTTTCTTCAATTTATTCAAAAAGCTGAAGGGAAATATTTATTTTTATAAATGTTTACATAAATATTAAGTAAATATTTACTTAAAACAATAAAACAAAATTACTCCCACGAATATAAAAAAAATTCCTAAAACAGTAAATAAATAAAATACACATTTATTTTGAATTTGTTAATTCAGGTAACTAATACTGGGACCAGGAGGCGGCCATTAAGGAACCCCAACCATACATTAACCTCAAAAATGATTATTTTTACCTAGATCACACATTTGTACACATTTTTACAGGTACTTATATTTAGAAAACAAATGCTTTACCTTAAATTAATACTGATGGCTACGCTTGTGAAACTCACTGGGATTCTGAGCCCATGCGTTTTTGTTGTGGTAATTAAAAATTCTATGCCTCATAAATAATATGTACATAGTCCTGTAAAAATGGGTTCAAATGCGTGATATAGGTAAAAATAATCATTTTTGAGGTTAATGTATGGTTGGGGTTCCTTAATGGCCGCCTCCTGGTCCCAGTATTAGTTACCTGAATTAACAAATTCAAAATAAATGTGTATTTTATTTATTTACTGTTTTAGGAATTTTTTTTATATTCGTGGGAGTAATTTTGTTTTATTGTTTTAAGTAAATATTTACTTAATATTTATGTAAACATTTATAAAAATAAATATTTCCCTTCAGCTTTTTGAATAAATTGAAGAAAAAAATATAATTTTCTTTTCACAGATCCATGTTTTTTTTAAAACTTTTGTTCTTAAATCGTTCAAATACTTCAATAACACAGGGTTGTGATACATGAATGAAAAGCTGATTAAATGAGGAAGTTTTTCTGAAACCCGGAAATCTCAGATCCTGCTTATTGAGGAGTAACGCTGGAAAGAAATATCAATAAAATGTCAGGAAATTTAGAATTGCCTTCTTTTGGTAAGATATACATACTTACATTCATTCATTTTTACGTTTACTCCCAACTAGTCTTATAGTAAATTTACGCAGCTTTCGATTGGTTTCACACCCTTTCTAGTAGTACCACCTGGGACGGAGCTACAACGATTATTCTTCTAAAAATTACGTTTGTCTCGAAAAAACAATAAAACGACGTTTTCTCCCTTATGGGCGAGAATTCGGGAAATCGTCATAGAACATTTTTTGTTCCTCTAAGGGTCCTCTATCACCCCTCACAATATGACTAGACATTTACGGGACACCCTGTATATATATATATATATATATATATATATATATATATATATATATATATATGTATGCATATATATTTGTATGTTAACTGTATACGTTATGTATTTCATTCCACTTTGAAGGCCGCCTAACGAAAAACCTAATCAAAATAACTGAACACAGCTTGGCGGAAGGTCGGAAGCTATTTTTGATATCTGTCCGCTCTATGAATAGAATTTTCTAACAAAGGCAATATATCTAGAAACACTGGTATATATAAATTCATAGTCGATCGTTGTACACTACTGTAGCATGTTCAAATTGATGGAAAAGTTCGATTCCGCATGCGCGAAATTCTGAGGAGAATATTCCCCACGGTTTCGCCATTTGTAAATACCCATTTCGAGGAAGTCGCGTAAGTCATTTACTCACGGAGCTACTAGTTAGTAACTGAACCAGTTGGTGATTCGGGTTACTGACCAGTTACAGACAGATTGGTGACTTGGCTCTTCACACGAGGATACGCATTACAAACAAAAATCTCTCATGTACAGTCTTATCATGGATGTCTTAGATGAAATTACGGAAGCTTCAAGTGATAAAGAAACCATAATTCATGGGCGTAAATAAGGGGAGGGGTCTGAAGGGCCTGCAGCCCCCCTCCAAAAAAAATATTTCATAAAATTTAAAAAATAAATTAAATAAGATCACTTAGTTCAGAAAAAAAACACATTTCTTTAATGTGTAATCGAATTGTAGTTGGCCACCTGTTCCGTGTTCTAGATTTTTATTATTCCATACCCCCCAAGTTCCCAGCCCCCCCAAAATTATTTTCTATATTTGCCCCTGCCATACTATTGTACAATTAGGTCAGGTGTCGGAGAAGAAGAATAGCCTTGTTGGATACACCTATACCTACCTTGAAAAATGTTTTCAGAATAGATTAAATTTTACGTTTCCAACCTCACCCCACGCCTTCGCCGTTTCGTGTTTACGTGAATAACCAGGAAGGTGCTAATTTTGTAAAATATGGTTGAGAGCATTTGGAGGGTATGGAATACTAACAATCTAAAACTTGGAATAGTTAGCCAGTTAAAACACTATTACCCCCCCCCCCCCCAAAAAAAATCTGAACTAAAAGATCTTATTTAATTTATTTTTAAGGGTTTTATGAGACATTTTTACCAATTTCGGGGGGGCTGCAGCCCCCTCTTGTATACGCCCATGATATAAAATATGATGTTTTTTTAACTTCCCCCACGAGCAACAGATTGATTTGTTGGTCGGCCATCAAACTCAAGTTAGTAACTGATCCCCTAGCGACTGGACATGCCCCAGGTAACCAGTTACTAACCGTTACTAACTAGTAGCGTCGTGTGTGGTGTCCATTGAATCACATAGGTAGTGACTCAAAGTAATCTGGTTAGAAATCAGTTCCTTTTGAGTAGCTCCGTGTGTATACAGCCTTAGGGTACACTCAAGTTATTTTGCTGTCTGCAGTTGGTAAGTAAATGTTTGACGGTCAGAGTCTCGTTACAATATCTACAAGTTGGTCTGCCCTTTCTGTCTAGTAGGTAAGAATGGGTAAGTAAGGTGTGTCCAATACGAAGCCTGGATAGGATGACTTCGTCCCGACGGGAGAAGTGTTCATTTGTCCAGGTTTTTGTTGTATTTTTTATTTCCCTTAACTTGGCGTCAGTTATTAGCCACTCACTTTCCCACTCGTACAGTATGTTATTTTGTTATGTTTTGTATAAGTCCGATGAAGTCACAAGTTTCGCTTGTAAGTCTACGGCTTAGATGTCTTTAGATTTTTCACGAATGATTAAGACAAAACATTAAAACATTAGCTGATCCTATTATATGCTTCCCAAAGGACACAAGGGATAAGAAAGGAAACGCACGAAAATGACGCAGTTCCTGCGAGTCTGGCTTTGATTAAACAAAACCAGTCCAGTACGTAAGTAGATTGATTTAATACTAGAATTAAATTACAATTTTTGGTACAAATATGTTTATGATTTGAGCTATTGCTCGACCCAAGGACAATTAGCGAGTCCTAGAATTACGAATACCACAAGGCAGGTGTTTATCGTCGAAGGTATGTGTGAATATGGAAATCAGCTGATAAATATTCAAGTGTTATGTTTCTATAAATAGTCATTGTCTAACGAGACCGGTAGCCTAGCTCTACCGAGTTGTAGTTATAGGAAAATACAAGGAGTCTATTCAATGATTTTTTGCGTGGAGCTTTCATGAAAGCTTGGAATGGAAACAATTTTTTTTTTTGTTAAAGTATCTAACAATTTTAGTAGAAAACTAAATTTCTACCTTAATGAGATCGGGAAGAAATTCGAAATTGTACGCGATTAAACGGAAAAATAAAATTTCGTCACGCAGGAGCTGCACAACTAAGCAAATTACTCAGATCGGGGGTAGTGTACACTGCATTCCTGAATAATTTTCTTTAAATATCTATATCAGGGGTGGTCAACCTGCGGCTTGCGAGCCACATGCTGCTGCTTGAATAATTATTGTGGCTCTCGATAAATGTACCAGAGTTCCGTTTTCATTTTCGTGTATCTGGAGAATTAGAATTAATAGAGATTCAAGAAGATCAAGCTCTACTATTTAAATATAAGTCGACCTCGATTACTGAATTTTGGATATTTGTACCAGAATCGAAGTATCATGAATTAAAAAAAAAAAAACAAGACTGCTTTTCGAATTATTTCAATATTCAGAACAATGCAATTATGCGAATAATTTTATTGCACTTTAAAATTCGCAAAATTCAGACACCGATCAATATTAACTAACTAGCATCTCAAAGAATCACTGAGAAGTTCTGTCATCAATTGATCAGCAAATTTTCAAGAATTATCAAGAGAAGTAAAATAAATGTGTTTAATATTTAATATTTAAATTATATATAATACATATTTGGTACTTTTATTTATTTGTTTCCAGTAAATATAATTTCTGTGAAAAAAAGTTTAATACTTTTTAATGCGTATTTAATTGCGGCTAGCAAAAAAATTCAAATTTTTAAAATGGCTCGACCGTTGTACGAGCTTGGCAACCCCTGAACCATATAAATTAAAATAAAATATAAGAACAGTTTTGCTCATTTATATTTGTAATCAGCAGCTGACTCAGTTATTAAAACAGCCTTCTTCGACCGTTCCTTCATCTCCCGAGCCTCCTCCTTCTGGAACTCTATCCCTCTTTCCATTCGACACTCTCCTTCCTTACCTGTCTTTAAATCCCGCCTCTTTGCTTTTCTCCTATCCTCCCAGGAAGACGCTTCTTAAAATTTCACCACCAGGAAGACCAGATTACCTTTGTAAATTATATTGTTGTTTTCTTCTCGTGTTTATGTATTTATTCTAGTTCATCTTTTTATAGCCCCCATTCCTTTAATATTTATTTGTTTATTTTAAACTCTTTAATTTTATTCCCATCCCCCTTGAACATTGTATCATAATTGCCCCATTCCAATTATATGTACATATTTACTTATATTTCATTTTATTATTTAAGGCTTCATATATAATATTTGTATTAGTTGTTTTTTTTTTATACTTTTGTTTTTTCTTTATTTATATTTATATTTTTAGGTTAAATCTTTTTACTGTTTATTTTGTATTTATTTTTATTCTTATGGAACGAAGTCCCAGAATAAAGTTTTTTTTGTAATTCATTCATTCATTCATTAATTTTTGTCCACAGTGCCATATAGAACTACTTAATAAACTCACAATGACTTCACATTTTTGTTTATTCACCTTGATGAATAATAAAAGCGTCCAATTTTTAGCGCCCAACCTAGCGTAGGGAATTCTCTCAACGGGCCCTGAAATGAGAAAAATCCCTTTGCAGGAGGGATTCGAACCCCAATCTCCCCCATGATAATCCAAGACGTTAGCCACTAGACCACCGGGAGACCCTTTATGCTTATTTTGTGTGTGTGTGTTTAACGGCGTTTCAGCAATTTGGCTATTACCGCCGGGCTATTTACAGGTTGCCACCCTATTATAATGCCAACGGCACGTGGTCGGTCGCCCATTCAGTTAATGGCCACGCCCGACGTTGCTTAACTTCGGTGATTTATGGGAACCGGTGCATTCAACGTGGCTATGACCGTTAGCCCTTTATGCTTATTATTGTTAAATTAACATAGAATCTGCATAAGGTCGTGGGCTCGATTCCTATTGGGGGGGGGGGATTTTCTATCGAAAGAATAAAAGGCACCAGCCCATCCTGTCCTGGCTAGAAAAGGGAGGTAAGCTGAAGAAATCTCAAAAATACCACCAGTCTCAAAAATCGTTGTCATGAATAAGCGGAGGTTAAAATTTAAGAATCAGTTAATGTACTATTAAAATAAAACGTCTAAAGTGCGATTTATAAATAGTCCCGTTCCTATTTAAAATACATTATTGAACAATAAAATTATGCTTTATCGGCTATGGGGAATTTTGTACCCATGCGGTTAAATTAACTTGAAGAAGCATTTATAAGCACCGTGCATAAAGCTTTAAGGTCGTACTGGTTATTAATGACGTAAAGAGAAAATGCTTCAATATGTCATCATTGGAAAATAGAATCATGAATCATATCTTAAGACTGCGACAAATTCATGAACTGCACCTTCAATGCTGACTTTGATTCATAGAAATTAAATATCAGGAATCTTGCAAGCATTGGAATCAGTTAAAACCAAGTTCAAGTATTTACAACGATTTATTATTATAAAACTGCGTAAATAGAGAAAATTCTTCAGCTACGCAAGGTGTTACTCATTTCTATTTTATTATTTTTTTTAAATTTTTGTAGAAACCTGCAGAAGAAATTTTGTTAAAAAAAACATTAGAGTCAACTGGTTAGTGAAACATTAAGTTTTAATAACACCAATTATTTATTCTTTCGGACGATAGTCCTATATTCCTTCTACTTCTTCGAACTTCCTTGTGTATATATAAATATATTTACATTATATTTTACATAAAAAACTAACAAAAAACACATTATACATTTTAATAGCATTCCCCAGTTATGGCTGTTCTCGTACTCACGGCTGGTTACTTGAAAGTATTTTTTTAGTTTGTGACTGTTTTTTTAATGATATAGACATGATATGTTAAAATCAAAATAAGAAATATATTTAAGAAAAGATGCCTAGAAACGTGTAAAAAACTTGTTGATCTATAAGGCCTTTACAAAAATAACGACAGAAATATATATATATATATATATATATATATATATATATATATATATATATATATATATATATATATATATTTCTGTCGTTATTTTTGTAAAGGCCTTATAGATCAACAAGTTTTTTACACGTTTCTAGGCATCTTTTCTTAAATATATTTCTTATTTTGATTTTAACATATCATGTCTATATCATTAAAAAAACAGTCACAAACTAAAAAAATACTTTCAAGTAACCAGCCGTGAGTACGAGAACAGCCATAACTGGGGAATGCTATTAAAATGTATAATGTGTTTTTTGTTAGTTTTTTATGTAAAATATAATGTAAATATATTTATATATACACAAGGAAGTTCGAAGAAGTAGAAGGAATATAGGACTATCGTCCGAAAGAATAAATAATTGGTGTTATTAAAACTTAATGTTTCACTAACCAGTTGACTCTAATGTTTTTTTTAACAAAATTTCTTCTGCAGGTTTCTACAAAAATTTAAAAAAAATAATAAAATAGAAATGAGTAACACCTTGCGTAGCTGAAGAATTTTCTCTATTTACGCAGTTTTATAATAATAAATCGTTGTAAATACTTGAACTTGGTTTTAACTGATTCCAATGCTTGCAAGATTCCTGATATTTAATTTCTATGAATCAAAGTCAGCATTGAAGGTGCAGTTCATGAATTTGTCGCAGTCTTAAGATATGATTCATGATTCTATTTTCCAATGATGACATATTGAAGCATTTTCTCTTTACGTCATTAATAACCAGTACGACCTTAAAGCTTTATGCACGGTGCTTATAAATGCTTCTTCAAGTTAATTTAACCGCATGGGTACAAAATTCCCCATAGCCGATAAAGCATAATTTTATTGTTCAATAATGTATTTTAAATAGGAACGGGACTATTTATAAATCGCACTTTAGACGTTTTATTTTAATAGTACATTAACTGATTCTTAAATTTTAACCTCCGCTTATTCATGACAACGATTTTTGAGACTGGTGGTATTTTTGAGATTTCTTCAGCTTACCTCCCTTTTCTAGCCAGGACAGGATGGGCTGGTGCCTTTTATTCTTTCGATAGAAAATCCCCCCCCCCAATAGGAATCGAGCCCACGACCTTATGCAGATTCTATGTTAATTTAACAATAATAAGCATAAAGGGCTAACGGTCATAGCCACGTTGAATGCACCGGTTCCCATAAATCACCGAAGTTAAGCAACGTCGGGCGTGGCCATTAACTGAATGGGCGACCGACCACGTGCCGTTGGCATTATAATAGGGTGGCAACCTGTAAATAGCCCGGCGGTAATAGCCAAATTGCTGAAACGCCGTTAAACACACACACACAAAATAAGCATAAAGGGTCTCCCGGTGGTCTAGTGGCTAACGTCTTGGATTATCATGGGGGAGATTGGGGTTCGAATCCCTCCTGCAAAGGGATTTTTCTCATTTCAGGGCCCGTTGAGAGAATTCCCTACGCTAGGTTGGGCGCTAAAAATTGGACGCTTTTATTATTCATCAAGGTGAATAAACAAAAATGTGAAGTCATTGTGAGTTTATTAAGTAGTTCTATATGGCACTGTGGACAAAAATTAATGAATGAATGAATGAATTACAAAAAAAACTTTATTCTGGGACTTCGTTCCATAAGAATAAAAATAAATACAAAATAAACAGTAAAAAGATTTAACCTAAAAATATAAATATAAATAAAGAAAAAACAAAAGTATAAAAAAAAAAACAACTAATACAAATATTATATATGAAGCCTTAAATAATAAAATGAAATATAAGTAAATATGTACATATAATTGGAATGGGGCAATTATGATACAATGTTCAAGGGGGATGGGAATAAAATTAAAGAGTTTAAAATAAACAAATAAATATTAAAGGAATGGGGGCTATAAAAAGATGAACTAGAATAAATACATAAACACGAGAAGAAAACAACAATATAATTTACAAAGGTAATCTGGTCTTCCTGGTGGTGAAATTTTAAGAAGCGTCTTCCTGGGAGGATAGGAGAAAAGCAAAGAGGCGGGATTTAAAGACAGGTAAGGAAGGAGAGTGTCGAATGGAAAGAGGGATAGAGTTCCAGAAGGAGGAGGCTCGGGAGATGAAGGAACGGTCGAAGAAGGCTGTTTTAATAACTGAGTCAGCTGCTGATTACAAATATAAATGAGCAAAACTGTTCTTATATTTTATTTTAATTTATATGGTTCAGGGGTTGCCAAGCTCGTACAACGGTCGAGCCATTTTAAAAATTTGAATTTTTTTGCTAGCCGCAATTAAATACGCATTAAAAAGTATTAAACTTTTTTTCACAGAAATTATATTTACTGGAAACAAATAAATAAAAGTACCAAATATGTATTATATATAATTTAAATATTAAATATTAAACACATTTATTTTACTTCTCTTGATAATTCTTGAAAATTTGCTGATCAATTGATGACAGAACTTCTCAGTGATTCTTTGAGATGCTAGTTAGTTAATATTGATCGGTGTCTGAATTTTGCGAATTTTAAAGTGCAATAAAATTATTCGCATAATTGCATTGTTCTGAATATTGAAATAATTCGAAAAGCAGTCTTGTTTTTTTTTTTTTAATTCATGATACTTCGATTCTGGTACAAATATCCAAAATTCAGTAATCGAGGTCGACTTATATTTAAATAGTAGAGCTTGATCTTCTTGAATCTCTATTAATTCTAATTCTCCAGATACACGAAAATGAAAACGGAACTCTGGTACATTTATCGAGAGCCACAATAATTATTCAAGCAGCAGCATGTGGCTCGCAAGCCGCAGGTTGACCACCCCTGATATAGATATTTAAAGAAAATTATTCAGGAATGCAGTGTACACTACCCCCGATCTGAGTAATTTGCTTAGTTGTGCAGCTCCTGCGTGACGAAATTTTATTTTTCCGTTTAATCGCGTACAATTTCGAATTTCTTCCCGATCTCATTAAGGTAGAAATTTAGTTTTCTACTAAAATTGTTAGATACTTTAACAAAAAAAAAAATTGTTTCCATTCCAAGCTTTCATGAAAGCTCCACGCAAAAAATCATTGAATAGACTCCTTGTATTTTCCTATAACTACAACTCGGTAGAGCTAGGCTACCGGTCTCGTTAGACAATGACTATTTATAGAAACATAACACTTGAATATTTATCAGCTGATTTCCATATTCACACATACCTTCGACGATAAACACCTGCCTTGTGGTATTCGTAATTCTAGGACTCGCTAATTGTCCTTGGGTCGAGCAATAGCTCAAATCATAAACATATTTGTACCAAAAATTGTAATTTAATTCTAGTATTAAATCAATCTACTTACGTACTGGACTGGTTTTGTTTAATCAAAGCCAGACTCGCAGGAACTGCGTCATTTTCGTGCGTTTCCTTTCTTATCCCTTGTGTCCTTTGGGAAGCATATAATAGGATCAGCTAATGTTTTAATGTTTTGTCTTAATCATTCGTGAAAAATCTAAAGACATCTAAGCCGTAGACTTACAAGCGAAACTTGTGACTTCATCGGACTTATACAAAACATAACAAAATAACATACTGTACGAGTGGGAAAGTGAGTGGCTAATAACTGACGCCAAGTTAAGGGAAATAAAAAATACAACAAAAACCTGGACAAATGAACACTTCTCCCGTCGGGACGAAGTCATCCTATCCAGGCTTCGTATTGGACACACCTTACTTACCCATTCTTACCTACTAGACAGAAAGGGCAGACCAACTTGTAGATATTGTAACGAGACTCTGACCGTCAAACATTTACTTACCAACTGCAGACAGCAAAATAACTTGAGTGTACCCTAAGGCTGTATACACACGGAGCTACTCAAAAGGAACTGATTTCTAACCAGATTACTTTGAGTCACTACCTATGTGATTCAATGGACACCACACACGACGCTACTAGTTAGTAACGGTTAGTAACTGGTTACCTGGGGCATGTCCAGTCGCTAGGGGATCAGTTACTAACTTGAGTTTGATGGCCGACCAACAAATCAATCTGTTGCTCGTGGGGGAAGTTAAAAAACATCATATTTTATATCATGGGCGTATACAAGAGGGGGCTGCAGCCCCCCCGAAATTGGTAAAAATGTCTCATAAAACCCTTAAAAATAAATTAAATAAGATCTTTTAGTTCAGATTTTTTTGGGGGGGGGGGGGTAATAGTGTTTTAACTGGCTAACTATTCCAAGTTTTAGATTGTTAGTATTCCATACCCTCCAAATGCTCTCAACCATATTTTACAAAATTAGCACCTTCCTGGTTATTCACGTAAACACGAAACGGCGAAGGCGTGGGGTGAGGTTGGAAACGTAAAATTTAATCTATTCTGAAAACATTTTTCAAGGTAGGTATAGGTGTATCCAACAAGGCTATTCTTCTTCTCCGACACCTGACCTAATTGTACAATAGTATGGCAGGGGCAAATATAGAAAATAATTTTGGGGGGGCTGGGAACTTGGGGGGTATATATATATATATATATGTATATATATACATGCATGCATACATAAATATAAAATATGCCAATATTACAAACAGCTTCCGGCTGCCAATATATTTTGGCACGTTCAACCAAATCCGAATAAGATGAGTGGTCACCTCGAAGGATAAGATTGGTGTCAGTTATTTCAGGATTTTTTGTTTTGTATTTTAAGGGAAGATAAAAGCTATTTAATATAAACATGAATTTTCGAAATCATTTACGTTTTCGGCACTGATGGCCAAGACTTGTCGATGCGCCGTAAAACAAAAAAAACAAAAAATCCGTTTTCTTACGATTCCTCCTTCAGCATGTCTTCCATAGATGTTTAGGAAAACATAACGTTTCGTTACAAAGCCCTGAGTACTATTTTCTTAGTAAGAAATAAGCATAGGAATATTTATTTTAATTTTTACAATATATTACTTTTAGATAAAAAGATCAAATGCACAATTTATATGAAAACTATTGTTCAGTTTACAATAACATTTATAAGATGTTAATCAAGACTATTTTTTTTTTCGTGCTTCGACTGCTAGGGTCATTAGCACCATCAAGACTATTTTCGTATATTTCATTTTTTCTACCAATATTTATACTGTCAATGACCATTGATGGTCAAGTGAGTTTTTTTAGAAATGAATATGACCAGAAATATGAATTTTAAAAATTATAAACTTAAAATACAAAAAATATTATTTTAAATAAAGGTATCTTATAGCCAAAAATTATTATAATATTCTAAAGTACTTTTGAAAAAAATTATATAAGGAAGAATTTGAACTGAAAAGGGACTCCCATGAGGCACATGCGATGTGTATAATATTATATAGTGATGTGTAAATTAAGTGATGAGAAAAGCAATGTAGTGTTCGATCTGGCAACACTAAAAGGCGCTGGGCTCCGAGTGGCGGCAGGGGAACATTTAATCTGCCTTCAGCACGGGTTTGAACTGTCTCGAATCATTTGCTTAGGCCTAGCGATTTTTGTTTTGTCAAACAGTTTATTCTACTTCGTTCTAAAAATGGGTGATATTTATTTGGGGCAATGGTGTACTTTTAGGTTTGTGGCCAGTACAATATTTTATCTGGCTAATCAGTCATGGTGTATTTACATACCATGTACTTGCTAAATAAACTAATAGAAGAAGGAAAATAGTGCTACGTTGCAATGTAACTCTAATGATATCACAAATTATATAGAAAGAAATTCACCCGCATATATTCAAGTCGAGAAGACTATAAGATTATTGCTCGTAGATTTGTAGAAGTAAACAAGTATGATGTAACAGAGAACAGGATAAAACTCAATGCAAAACCACTAACATGCTTGGAGTTATGAAACGATAATTCAGATGACGAATCGATACAAGTACAAAAATGTAAGTGAGGGTGTTTCCAACAAAATACAGTGCACAGAGTACCCGAAAGGTGCTTAGGAGAATACTAAAGCCTGTTTAGATAGATGGAAAAGTTTAATTCCGCATGCGCTAATCGTTGAGGGAAATATTTCCGACGGTTCCACCATTTGCCAATTAAAGGAACAACACGATACGTGAAACATTATAAAAACTGATTATGTCTCGTTTAAGACTAGGGAAAGCTTTGAAATGTCAAACAAAGGAAATAGTGTCTAATATTTATCAATACTTATCCAAAGATAAGACTAAAAACGTCTTAAACCTCCTAGTGATAAGGTTATAATAGAGAGAATTTTTACCGTCAATTTCTTGCACGGGGAATATAGGCCACGCCCTTTTTTTCTTCAACTAAACCATCTATTTGAACAGGCAATAGCTTAAATCGTTTTTAGCCTTAGTTTTGGCTAAGTATTGATAAATATTAAACACTATCTCCCTTGCCTGACCTCTAAAAGCCTTCCCTGGCCCTAAACGAGACATGCGAGATTAGAACTATTGCATCCATCTGAACGGGCTATAAAGAATACTTCTCCAGGAAAGAATTTTCAATGAAGAAGCACCTCCTAGAGTTTATTTATTATACTTTATCATGAGCTCATCGCTAACGTTACGAAGCTCATCATAAAATAAGATAAATAAAAAAAGAGTATTTATTATATTTACAAGCACGCAATTGAGCGATTTGCTCCTTTTATTGTGATATATTCACATAGTAATTCCCAATATTTACCCCGACCTTTTCCCATGATTTTTATGAAAAAAAGGTAGGTCAATTGATAAAATAAAAACGGTTTTAAGTAATAATCATTTTACTAAAATTGCCCTACCTGTTTCACATCTACTTTAATGCCTCTTCAGGGACACTGACACTAGTAAACGAAGTGTACAGCGTAACCAGAGGGAGGCGAACCTTCTGATATAAGGGCCAAGTTTGAGCATGGTCCTACGGTACTCTTGTACACGCCCGAGAAAGGAATCGTAGACAACGTACGGTAGATGTTGAAGAACTCCTCCAATGGCGTAATTAGGGTATGCAAATTGTGGGTGGTATCAATATTAAGAGCGGACAATGAAGCCAAAATAGTAGCCATGAGAAAAACGGCTGAAGATTAACAAATGTCCCTACAAGAAACTTATAAGCACATCAAAACACGTATAATAAACAAATTATATAAATTATTAACCTACACTGCAGAAAATAAACTACAATATAAATAAAAGAGCAAGAGAAGAGCTGGTGATTACGATTTCCAACTCTTGGAAAAATACTGCTGTAGTCACTGTCAATATATTGAAGACACTTTCTTCGTATGTTTCTGTTAGTTTTTAATACACCTTACGCGTGAATCAAGGACAATTATAATACTCTCAACCACAATCAAAACACGCGATCACAAAAAATGTCTCAAGCCATCTTGATACTCGGACCCTTTCAAATCATGCCATCAAATGAATACGAACCAATATTGTAAAACTTGGTATAAATTCAATGCTTTTCCTCATGGGAGGAAACCGAGTTATGAAGACCCTTTAAATCATAGCAAAAATAAAAACAACTTAATCCAATGTTTAAAGGTGCCCATTTTTTAATATTTAGTTAATTTTAAGATGTTATCTTTATGAGTTTACGCAAAACAGTGAATATTGACAATAATAGCTCAAAAAAGGACAAATAAACTTGAATTGTTTCCACTTGTATTATATCCAGCCAGACGTTCCCGCTACCTTTCAAGAAGAGGTATTAATAATTTTGAAAAAATGTCAATATTCTATGGAACACATTTTATCACAAAGATGAAGGATGATTGTTGTTGTACTTTCGGGTGAGAAGTTCTAATATTTTGTATGGAATCCTGATACTTCACTTTAAGACAACATCCAATGGTATAGAGAAAATAAAATGAGAACCATTTACTTAAAAACAGAAAGTAAAAAACTTACATTCAAATTTGAAGAACTCGACGTAAGGAGCTGGACGCTTGATAGTTTATCCACACAATCACTCCTCATGTCTTCAATACTGTATTTCATGTCGTATTTAAAAACCATCGCTATTCACAATGTCAACAACTAAAACATCCACCATTCCGATAGGTCGTCGACTCGCGAACTGACTGGGGGTCAGTTGGTCCGTAGCCAGAGGCCTTCTGCAAATACACACGGGGTAGACAAAAGGGGGACAGTACTGGACTAGCAGGAGCACAATTATTTGCTAAATTGGACGAACATTAGGACAGCCAGTTGCTAGGACTAGACTAGCAGTTGGTAAAATTGGAAGAACAGTGTGGAAAACGTTGCTAGGACTGGACTAGTGACGGGACAAACAGTTGCTAGGATCGGGCTAGCAGTAGGACAAGCAGAAAGGGCAAACAGTTGCTAAAACTAGACTAGCAGTTCCTGAAATTGGATAACCAGTAGGACAGTAGTTTCTAGCTTTAGACGACCAACAAGTCTAGCAGTTGCTAAAATTGGACTAGCAGTAGCATAAGAAGTAGCTAGGATTGTACTAGCTGTAGTATAAGCAGTTGCTAAAATTGGATGACCAGATGGGCAATAGTCGCTAAGACTAGACGAGCACTAGGGCTAACAGTTGCTAAGATTGGACTAGCGGTAGACAACCAGTTGCTAGGACTTGACTAGCAAAGGGGCAAACAGTGGCTAGGACTGGACTAGCAATAGCATAAGTATTAGCTAGGATCAGACGAGCACTAGGGCTAAAAGTTGCTATTATTGGACTTGCACAAGCATAAGCAGTAGATAGGATTAGATTAGCTGTAGCATAAGCTGTTGCTAAAATTAGAAGAACAGTACGGCAACAGTTGCTAGGACTAGACGAGCAATAGGACTAACAGTTGCTAAGATTGGACTAGCGGTAGACAACCAGTTGCTAGGACTTGACTAGCAAAGGGGCAAACAGTAGCTAAGACTGGACTAGCACAAGCATAAGCTGTTGCTAAAATTAGAAGAACAGTACGGCAACAGTTGCTAGGACTAGACGAGCACTAGGGCTAACAGTTGCTATGATTGTACTAGCTGTAGCATAAGCAGTAGCTGGTACTTGACTAACAGAAATAGGAGCACTAAATACTTTGGCTAACCTTTACTACGGTTTAGAGTTCGCTAATTGTTTTTGCAAACAGATATTCATAACATGAAGGCGACATCTACCGGAGCAGCCTGAATATCAAGTATCCTAACAGTATAACAGTAACAAGTACAACAGTTCGAAGGAATGTAGCTTTTGAGGTTGTACTCGTAATGGAATATGTATTTAAAAACTTTTCTTCAAATTTTCAAGGCTCTTAGAAAATAAGAACCGAAATACACCCATTAAAATTTAAATACCTATATATATATATATATATATATATATATATATATATATATATATACATATACACATATTACATATAAACACGAAAACGCCCACAATGTTGGTTCTTGGAATCATCTCTATCTGTGGTGCGTATCTGTTGGTGAACACACTTATTGATTCTCAAAAATTAAATTTTTTATATGACAATTGTGTTATATTTTGGATTGAGATTCAAGCCTTCATCAGGGCTGTAATAAAGTATGGACGGAGGTTAATCCTAATAATGAAAGGAATTAGAAAGTAAAACAATTCTTTTACATTGAGTGAGAGCAATACAAACTGTTGGACCCAGGCATAGCCCATTAATTAAAATTTAGTATACTGAGATGAGCTGGGCATGCAGCTAGAATGGAAGAATGTGACATTCCTCACTAAACATCTCAATAGGATTCAAAGAAGAAAAAGTCCCAAAACTGCGGTGGTCTAGCTGTATGGCGGGGATGCTAGATATATTCTGGTTGTCAGAAACTGGATGGTCTCAGCACAAAATAGCGACAATTGGCGGAAGCTGTTGGAGAAGATCGGGTACCTAAGTGAACAAAACTATAAGGTTTCAATATTGTAACTATGGGTTTCTTAAGAAGTAGGTACTGAGTGAATACATTATTTCTTTATTTTGAAAATTGTTATTAGAATTAACTCAGTACATTCTTATTTTCAGTCCTGATAAAGGCTTGAATCTCAAGCTGAATTGTAGGCAAAAAAACACATTTTTTATCTAAGAAATGTAGGTTCATTAACTACACGGCCAAAACCAGACAATATTTTTAGATTTTTGTGTCACCGTTAGGAAAAAAAAAAGTCTGACACCTCCATCTATCTGTTGGATGGAATAGTTCTATTCCCGTATGCGCGAAATTCTGAGGGAAATGTTCCCAACATTTCCGCCATTTGCATTTCCATTACAATGAGCAACGCGCTAGTTTAAACTCAATAAAAACTGATTATGTCTCGTTTAGGACCAGGGAAGGCTTTGTGAAGCCTTTTTCCTGTAGGAAAAGGTAAGGCTAAAAACAATTTAGACTATAGCCTGTTCAAATAGATATCGTGGCCTATATTCCCCGTCCAATAAATTGACGGTAAAAATTCTCTCTGCTATAACCTTATCACTAGGAGGTTTATAATGTTTTTAGGCTTTGGCTAAGTATTGATAAATATTAGACACTATTTCCTTTGTCTGACCTCTCAATGTCTTTTCTAGTCTTAAACGAGACATAATCAATTTTTAAAATGTTTCAACGGAACGTGTTGTTTCTTGAAATGGGAGTTTGCAAAAGGAGGAACCGTCGGGAATATTTCTCTCAAAATTTCGCACATGCGGAATTGAATATTTCCGTCTATCTGAACAGGCTATACACTACATTTAAGCGGAATCAAGAATGATTTTGTACCTGTAAAGAGGAAGGTGCAGGTATCCGAAAAAAGGGTAATTGATAGTTAATTATGTAAACGGAAAGTAACGCCCTCAAGCGGAAGCGACCCGCAGAGCGCACTTCTAGTTCGCCCATATGATCCTGTAACCGGACGATGTACGAGTTGCCACCACGGGTGTCGAACTGGCACTGCAAAATCCTTCATATCTTGAAAAACAGTTTAATCGCAACCTCAGCCAAAGCTATCCAATTTTTTATAGGTGTATTACCCCTTATATAGAGATTTTAAAAACAGTCTACCTTCAAAGTATATCTGAGATTTCTAATCTGGGCATTAGCACTATCATAGGCTGGCATCAGATCAGCGTTGTATAATGGAGATTTGAAAGATTAAAGAACGGAAAGGATAAAAATAACACGACACATGTATTTTTAAAAATGCTTTGATCCTGGAGTCTCGTCGTACAATAATGTATCAATCGCCATCAAGTTTGCTTAATTTAGTATCGTTTACGTAGGAATGTGAAAATAAACGTCAGATATCTCAGATTACAAGATTATTTATTAAGCGATTTATTATCAAGAGTTTTAAAACGTGAGCGACTAACTCATTTCTCAGCAGGTTGTGAAGTCAAAAAAATAAATAAAAAAAGCAAATTAAATTAGAAAGCAAATTAAAGCTCAATAGAAACTTAAAAAATGAGATAAAGTAACAAATAAATAATACAACTAAAATAATAATTAAATTATAAATTTGAATTTGAAATACGATTTTTGAAAATTATATAATTTATTAAATTGCTATAGTTAAAAACTAAAATAAATAATTTAATAATCGCGTACTCTTCAAATGTTTGAGTAGTGTATCGACGGCATCCCCCCATACCAGCATGGGCGTATATAAAAAATTATTTCGGGAGGTGCTGGGAAATTTTCGGGGGGGGGGACTGGGAGCATTTCGGGGGTAAGGAATACTAACAATCTAGAACATGGAATAGTTAGCCAACTAAACTGTTATTAGACCCAAAAAATCTTAGTTTTTCTGCACTAAGTGATCATATTTAATTTATTTTTAAGGTTTGACATATTTTTACCGATTAAATCGAAATGAAAAGTACTATTTTACACAACTTTCAGGAGCGTCCACCACATGGGCGTGTATAGAAAATAATTTCGGGAGCTGAGACCATTTACGGTGTATGGAATACTAACAATTTAGATCTTGGAAGAGTTTTAGCCAACTAAAACGCTATCACACCCAAAATAATATAGTTTTTATAAACTAAATGATCTTATTTAATTTATTTTTAAGGGTTTATGACACATTTTTACCGATCTAATCAAAATTTCATATACGCCCATGGTCCACCAAGTCCAGTAAGAAACTTGTCACTAAACACTGATACTACTGCAAACATATCCAAAATTAATGTCTTATTTTGGATGCACGCAAATCTTAAGAACCAAATTTCATCTCAATCAGTCTTTTTGGGAATGTCCAAAACAAAAAAATCGTACGTTTTGACACTATTCGCTAAAGCAATTAACGATATCACATTGGAATATTGGTACTTTGGAACGGGAACTAGTGCATTTAACGATTTCGCTAGTTGACAAACCCATCCCATCGTCTATAATGGAAATGCTTAGTTTTAAAGTGAAAGAACCAAGTATGTCGCCTCTTTCGTGTTAAGTGACATATGTACATATCGCCCCTATCATGTTAAACTATGGAATATACAAATCGGAGCGAACTAGAGAACGAACTTATTCTATCCATTAAAGAAGTAATATATTGAAAAATGGCCTCATCCCATACTTTATTTAAGGCATTAAAGGCTATTCTAAAGTGGTTAGAGTAGTGACAATTTTCGACAAGCCGTATCATCCAAAATCCAAGAGCAAATTCTCGAATCTGAAAACGAGATTTTGCATATCCGATAGTTTGACATGATAGTGACAATATATGTGTTTGTGTGTAAGTTTAAACGTACAGTTTGAATTACTCTATCATATACCATAAAACGTTTACCACAAATTTCTAGTATAAAACGGACATTGCAGACATAGAAAATAGAAGTAGCTTTGAAATTAGTTTCGTACGTTAACAATTTTCAGTTTACTACCGCATTGGTTTAGCTATAATAGCTATATTATAGAAAAGCAATATGTTTAGATTAGTGCTAGAGGTTCTGATGGGCAAGATTTTAATGGGTTTGGCATAAAAGAAGGACGGGGATTGTACGGTGGCATGAAAGGACCATAAAAGTTTTACGGTGGTGTAATCAGTGGATTGAGGCACGAAGCCGCAGTGGCGTTCGGGCAAGAACCTCACAACCCCAGTGTATAGTCTTCTGAGGTTATGGAAGGCAGGGCTTTTTTGCTGGGGGTTTCAGAGAAAAACATTCCACTTACGGAAAAGTCGTAATCTTAGAGTGTTCACATAAAATTCTTCTATGGAGAAAGGAAATCCTTTCCCAATGACTCGTACAGTATATTGTAATCGCCTTTTTTGGAATTTTCGATTTATTTATTTATTGCTTCAATGGTTCAACATTCAGAAATTGCATTTAACAAAAAAAAAAAAAAAAACGTGGACTGGTCGTTTGTTCGATTGCCACTAGGGGTGGTGGCTTTTCTTTGGAAAAAAAGAAAAAGCATCAGCACTATTCTGGCTAAAAAAAAACGGGGTTATCTATAGATAACCCGTGCTAAAATTCTGAGTTAATTATAATGGACGTGAAAATTTACAACTACAAACATATATATCTTTGTGAGCATTAATGTCAATCTTTTGAGAAAAGTTTAATTCGTGGGTTATGTGTATCCAAAATAGAAATTTCTTCTTTTTTTTTTTTCGCATTTTTCTTGAAAACACTTTAGAAGTGGTTTTTATTCGAATACCAATGCCAAAATAAAATGCGCATCTATAAAGGTGTACACAGAAGACTATTAACGTAAAACTAAAAATGCAAAGACTTTTCTTAGCTACTTTCACACCGAGAAATTCAGTGTTCCGAGGTGCAAAATATGTTGGATAAAAGTTGACATTTCGTTATTGACAAAGTTTTTTTTAACCAAATTTCATCAAAATCGAATAATTTTTCTAGAAAATACATATGATTCGTTTTTTGTTATGTTTTATTGTCATTAGGATTTTTTATTCAATTACACTTATTTGACCGAATATGACGACAATATAATATTAATTAATTCTTCGTTGTAACTATCTGAAATTGAGTAATATATACTATTAAGATTTATACAATCATATACTACTCGAACTCACTGACTACATGTAAAACTAAATTTTAACATAAACATTACAGATAAACTTTACAAATTCTTAATTCATCACGACTGATTTTATTATTGTTTTTTTTTTATTTCCTTTAAAGAACATTTTAATTGTGTTATCGCCTTTCAGCGTTAAACAATAAATAAATGAAATTATTCAATTATAATTAATAATTATTAATAAATAATTATTATTTATAATTAGTATCACTATAATTTATGCTTTCTTCCTTCTATCTCTTATTATAGATAACTATAATTTACGTCTTACAGAAACTAGGGTTGTGGTGGTTGCAAGCATTGTACAAATGAAGGAGTCACACATTGATCGAAATAGACCTATCTATATAGAATATTAAAAACATCAGTTCCGTAACAGACCATGAGGGCCCAGAGGGGCAGATACTGTAGAGGTATTAAATTCTTGACCATACGGCCGCCTGAATTTCCCGGTGTCAGGTACCCATTAATAAATTAATACAAGGTTGGTTGGCCTAGGGACGGCGAGGTAGGCCGAATCCATCCCGAACGAAGACACTAGAAGATAAAAATTTTTAGTACGAGCTCGGGATTTGAAGTCAGGTACTCCAGCATATTAGTCCAGTGATCTACCATTGAGCTAACCATGGCCCCGCAATTTAGAATATCGCAAGGATGTAATTCAAGTAGTTAAGAAATAGAAATTATTGTCTGAGGAATAAATATATATAAAAGTACATACTAATATGTAAGACATGATGTTTCGTGACCTATGAGTTGTAAAAGGTCAATGTTTCCTCAGCATATCCAGATTACAAACCGGCGTCATAAGCGTGTGCCCATAAAGGGATGGACGAAACCCACTAAAAGTTGTTTTGAAGGCGCATGTACTGTAGAGATATACATGTACTGTAGAGATATACATGTACTGTAGAGATATACATGTACTGTAGAGATATACATGTACTGTAGAGATATACATGTACTGTAGAGATATACATGTACTGTAGAGATATACTTGCCTATTTTCGTTATAAACTGATTTTGGAATGTTATATGCAATCATATTTCACGGCATGAACAGGAAAATGACCTCTACTTACAGCAGTGTGCACATATCCAAATGGGTCAGGAGGCGGAGCGGGATAAAAAGCAGAAACCACAGAAGAAGTCGAACCTCTCGACCGGTATTCGACGAGAAGTCGATCGAAGTCCTCCCAATCATTGTCGTCCCAGGACATTGTTGTATCAATGGGGCGAGAGGAAGTGGTCCCAATAGAAGAACAGGTAGAGGTTCCAGCAGGTAGAAGTAAATGCGGTTCGAAGAGATGATTAGTGGTGGTTCTTCTTGTTGATTTAGTGTTTCTCGAAGAAGAGGATACAGAAACCGACAAAACCTAGTAGTAGAGACCTGGGCTTTCTAGTAGATGCACTAGTGGCCTTAGAAGCAGGAAAGTTAAATATACTAGTGATAAATCAATGATCCGATTTAGGATTTATGAGAAATCCCATAGAGAATTGTATCCAAAAAATAAAATAAGCTTTATTCAAAGATTACCACTGACATTTTTCTATTTTTTTAAAACATTTCACTGATATTTCATTCAATATTATAATTCGTTTCAATCACTATTCTGATGATAATTTCTTCCACTTTTTGGACTGTCTTTGTTATGGGTTAGCAATATATTTGGTTGAGTTAATAGTAACTTTTATGCCGCTGTTGTCATACAAGGCTCTGTAGCAGTGTTGGTAGATTCTGGTGATGCCATTTCCGAACCAAAAATAATTAGTGATTTCAACTAATGTGTTGGCACACAAAATTTTCTTAAGTATTTTCTTGGCAGATGTTTAAGAAATGAAATTCTTTAGTTTTGAAAGTTAGTTTTCAAAACCTTCTCCAAAATGTCACACTGGTATGTTTTGAGACCTCGTTTCCAGACTCCAAAGCACAATAACAATGTAATGACGTCGGCTGTGGTCCTGAAGATAGTTTCAACACTATGGGAAGACTACAAAAAGCACCAACAATTTGGGGACGCTGAAACCGAAATTCCGATAAGTTCTTAAAAGACACTGTACTTGCTCCGACAAAATGGGAAATTGTTTTGTATGTCGTTCCAAGAAACTGCGTCTTCGCAAATAATATGGGAAGTTAACCAGAAGGTCTTTCGAAGAAACTTCAATTGCTCCGACAATATAGGAAGATAGATATCCCGCAGAGGGTTCCAAGGTCCTCTGACAGTCCAATAACTTTAGCAAAAACTCCGTTTCAACGCTATTCTTGAAAATCACTTCAGACACTTTCAAGAAGTCAATTCAAAGAACCTCGCCAACATTCGCGCCAAAGAGGTTATGCTGTTGTTGAATGCCGCCGGGGCATGGGGCATGGGTTCCGATGCAAATCCAATTCCAAGTCTCTGCGTCACTGTTCCAAGTTTACAATATCCTTAGTGTTAACAGTGATTCAATGAAGTGAGGATAAGACTCGGCGCCAAACTGCTTACACTAACTGACCCGTTGGTGGACTGCCTCCTACACTCACCGTCAACGAGATGATGACCCCCCTCTACCGGACCGAGCTAACATAATAGAGCTCAATATCCGGCCGGCACCGACAGAACTGACGCAGAAATTGCCGAATTACACAATCTTCGCCTGCTCGTTATCGTGGGAGTTGCCCTTCGATAACTCCATTCAATCTCATAAACATCTTTACATTTGCAACAAATAACGATGTGCAGTACTCATTATCTCAGCAAATTGACTGACAAGGCATTGAGTTAAACATAAAGGAAATAGAAGTATAATGCTTTGTAGTTCGCACTTCTGAATGCGCATTCAAATTGGCACTATTTTCATTCTGAACAAAGATAGATCATCAGATTTTTAGCGGATTTCATCCCCCCCCCCTCTAAAAAAATAAACCAGGCATACGAAATATAAGGAAAAAAAATTTCGTTTAGAGACTTCTGCTCAAATTCAGGAACATGAATATGCTTTAGGTCCACCCGACAAACCTATGTAATGTACTGTATAACATATGGTCCCTTTTTTCCTACATGGCCACCGCGCATGCGCGAACGCCAGATGACACCTTCTTGAAACACCTTTTTGTAACGCTAGGTCCACCCGATAAACCTATGTAATCTACTTTATAACATACAATCATCATTTTCGTGCATTGCCACTGCGCATGCGCGAACACCACTGCGCATGGGCTAACGCCAGCGGACACTTTCTTGTGACACATGCAGTCTTCTTTTTCGTGCATGGCCACTGCGCTTGCGCGAACGCCAGCGAACACTTTTTTTTGTGACACATACAGTCTTCGTTTCCGTATATTGCCACTGCGCATGCGTGAACGCCACTGCGCATGTGCGAACGCCAGCGGACACTGTTTTGTAACGGTTTTTTCCAGATTAGTCACCGCTAAAACATATTTATGCTAAAAACACCACAGTGACGCAGCATTAAAACGTTTCGTACCCTTCTCCATAGGGAAGAAACCCGCTTATGAAGTTGACATCATGACTACTGCCGACTAGAAAATTTCAAGATGTATAACCACGGTTATAAATGATAACGGTTTTAATGATAAAACTGATTTACTTGCTGAAGAAGGCTCCCAAAGAGCAAGCCTAAACGTTTAAATAGATTCATTCTTTTTTTTAACTTATAGTTAGATAAGTTGGTTATTGTCTTAGCAGAGCCTTGGGCATGGATAGAAATATATCGCTTAGGAGATCATGAGTTAAATGTGTTGAAAATCTTAACCCCATGAGAACATTTCCTTGATATTACGAAAGGTAAAGACAATCAGAATTAAGAATATCATTTTGAGGCAAATGCCTGAATGCCTCAAATAAATGAGGTCATTAAGAGATAGATTGTGTGACACAACCAATATTTGATAGAGAGAGATTATCCATTGTTTAATAAAGGATTTTCTTCTTATCTATATCTTACAACACATGTTAATTGGAAAACAATGCTTTTCTCGGAATAAGGTTTCTGAATGCTTCAAGCAACTCGGTTGGCGTGTGTTCCAATGTTTTATTGCATTTTTTGTTATTTCCTTCCTTCCTGTAGGAATGAAACCGCGAACATGAAGCTCATAACAGGAGGCTGTCAGGACTCCTGTTATGACATACATATAGACATCACATATAGAGATAGGTTCTTTGACTGGGTATGGAACTGAAGCAGCTGCAATAATACAAAGAAAAGCTTTCCAACAGAAACTAGAAGGAGATTCTATTTCATATTGAATGATGAATGAAAAGTTTTATTCTTATTCCGGGACAGAAGTCCCATAGGAATAATTTTGAAATTACAAAATAATTTTGAATTTTACGTATAAACTTAAAAACTTATAAATGCTATCAGTATCAGTATATAGTGTACAGCTTCAATATAGACTAGGGGTTGGGTAAAACTTGGAGGGATAGAAGGTGGTGGAAGAGTCGGGATTTAAAGGTTTCTAGGTCTGTGACCGGTGTTTCAAAACCCATGGGACACGAAAAAAATGGCTTTAAAATTTGTATGTTTATACAATTATAAGAATATTTTAACAACATGAGTAGTTTCGGACTTATCATACATTTTCATAAATGAGGAGAAGACGGTTGTGAAATCATGGTAAGATAATGATGATCATTCGAATGCCTATTTTATTTCCGAACTAATGTGATCAGATTATTATTTTTCTAATTTTTTTTTCTCAAGCTACACGTTGAGAAAACACATCACCAGGACCAGACGGCATACACTATGAGATGTTAAAAAACCTTCCAACCTCTGGTAAGCAAATGTTAATATCAGTCATGAATAACATTTTCGAGATGTGATCAGAATAAGCTGCAAATAGTTATTGTGGGTATTGTGTCATACCCCCATCACATAAGAATAATGTGATCAGAATAAACTGCAAATAGTTAGTCTGCTTTCGGTAAAAAAAAACAAAAAAACACTCAGATTTTCGGAAAATGTATAATTTGGACATTTTGGCATGCTCTTAGGCAGTTTTCTTCAGTAATAATGAAAATTTTTCACACCAAATATTCGTGTTGTCGGGAATGAAAATGAACCAAAGCGTGGAACACGGAGTGACTCTCACCATGACTGGCATTCAACAAGGGGCCGCTCACTCTTGATAAACTTTGACTCACGAACTTACAGTCAAAAATCTTTTAGTCTCTGACTCGCGGGGTATATTCCCCTTTTAATTTATCGCCGTCTTCAGATGGCTGAACGTATGAAGCTCGGGACACAATTTGGGATGTTGAGACTAAATATCTAATGGTTAAAAAAGGCGATGAAGGGGGAATTCTTTAATTAGAAGAAAGGAGAGCTTTATTTTACGAAAAAAATAACGTGATAGAAAGTTTTACTTGTCCCGTTGAAAAACCTGAGTAAAATATAAATGTTAGAAGGAGACTGATGATAGCGGCCGTGGACCATGGGAAAAATGTATGTTTGTATATAAATTATACACGTGATGTTTATTTATATTACTCAATGAATTCAATATGTAGATATGCATGCATAATGAACTGCTTTCTGAAGACATGCTCACTTAGAAACATAAAGCTGAAATGTACTTCATGTAACGGGGTATAAAGAATACTCTTGATTCATTTTATAACAGCTCTAGAGTAGCTGGAGATTCCTTTAGGTGCTAACTAAGCCTGAGCAAAGCTGTAGTAAAGAAAGGTTGGTAACCAAAGAAGACTGATAAAGAAGCTTTGGGTGCCATCGCACTAAGAGGAAACGAGCAAGCTGATGAAGAAGCTAAGAATGCGTTACAGGACTCGGCCAGGCTACAAACATTCCTCTTGTAATTGTAGAATACTAGTCGCATGCATCATACACAAATCAGATACATTTATGAGACCTGCTATGCCAGCAAAAGTGAAATTGCACGTCATTATATACCTGTTGGCAGGTATAAAATATGTCCCACCGTGTTTAGTGGAGGCTACTAAACAGAAAAATAGAACGTGTTTCTATTCACTGTTTAGTAATCACTTGATTACTAATCACGCGCACTAAACAATTGCGGTTTTCTACTAATCACTAATCACCTGCACTAATCAAAGTGTAAATGGGCCCTAATTCATAACATATTCGCCCAATTGTGTCTCATAAAGCAGCTTTCCCTCCCCTATATATTCTCAATGCTGGATGGAAATTTATATGAATTATTGTGAGACGATTCAAGCCCGTTAAACCGTATTGTACAATTTTTGAAAGAAGTAAATTTTTACAGTTGCATAAAATAATAAGGTGTAAGCCGATAACATAAATAAAGACTTAAAAAAACTTAATTGGTTTAACACATAAAGATGTAAAAATTCGTTCTTATATTCAATATCACCTAATACGAACTTAGTACCAATATACATATATTTTCGATCCTAGTCTTTTTGGAATCGATTTTTTTCAATTAAATTTTTCTCGAGTAGATTTGAATAAAAGAAACCTAAATTAGATGATATGAATGGATCCTTGAAACGATAATTGGAGGCAAGGTGAGGACAAGAAGAAGAGCACATGTCAAACAAGGATTTCAAAACAAGTTGAACCTTACTAACAAATACCTAATTATAGAGACAAGAATATCAAACAATCAAATAGCCTTCAGTGAATTACTTTAGTCTTTCCCTTTTACAAATTATATACATATACACAATAATAATAATAGACCATGATTTAAAAGAGATCTCATGATTTATTAGATCATTAGATGTACTGTGTGTGTGCGTGTGTGTAGAGCGTGATTGTGTCAGTAGAGGCTTCAAAATTGAAAATAAATTCTTTATATTAAATATCTTACAATTCACACACAATAATGATTTTCATCTTGCAATAAAAAAAATTATTATTTATTACTGTCGCAATTTGTCATTCTTTATTTTGTTATATTCTATACATTAAATTATGAAATCAATTATTTGGTTTGATTTAATTAATTATTTTATTTTATATTAATGTTATTATTAATTTTTTTTTAATTTTTATTTTTTTTTTTCTCATTTATTTTTTAATATTTTTTTCTTTTTCTTTTTTTTGAAAGTGAATATAATGAATTCATATTCTTTACCCTTTATATAGTTTTAATTGATTATTTTTATGTGAGCAAATCGCCTTGCCGTTGTGAAGCTCCGTGAATAAATAAATAAATAATGATTCATTTTTTTTTATTTATTTATTTATTTTTTTTAGGTTGCCGCATTCCCTAAGCATCTATAGTGGAACAGGGAATTCTTTCGGCGAACTTATAGATAGAAGCATCAACTTTATCTTATTTTAATCAAATGTAAAACATTAAAATCATTATCTATCTATGGACGTATTAGATAACCTATTTCATAATAACATACTCCACACCTCATAAATATATATATATATATATATATATATATATATATATATATATATATGTTTTACTAATTTCAGAAACTTTCTATATTTACTTTTTCAATGCAATTTTTATTATTGGTTATATCAGGTCTTTGGAAGCAGGGCCGCCACTTCTCAGGGCTGGGCCCCCCCCTTCTCAGAGCCAGACTGAAAATTCTAGTACTTTGCTATACGAGTTTGGAACTTTTAAAATTATTTTCATCTTGAGTTTTGAGCGAAATGAGAATAAAAGCCGACAATCGGTGCAGCAAAGGTCACTTTCGGTACTTGTAGTTTTATTACGACTCCTAATAAAATATACTATTCTGGGACTGCACTTGTTTTGTCGTTTATGGACATTAAAAAAATATTGATCCCATTCAAATAAATATAGGCTACGGCCGTCTATATTTCTAAGCCCCATTCTTTTTACAAGCTCATAACCTATAAATGTTGTTCCAATTAGCGAGGCCCGGCCCGGGCCTCCACGGCGCCCGGGCCCGGGACAATAGTACCCGGCAGCCCCCCCCCCCCCATGTGGCGGGCCTGTTTGGAAGAGAAAGGTCGCATCACGAATTCCGGATGTTTAGATATCCAAGTCTAAGTTTAATTAAAAAGTATGCAATTGGAATTCAATGTTTTAATTTTGATACAAATGAGTGATTCATGGGTCACAAAATGCTAGGAGAAAAGTTTCAGACCCGGGATTCGCCCTTAAAATCGGACATGCAATTTTTCATAGATGATGGTGCAATTCACTTTCGTGATTCGCCCTTACTCTTCCAAGGTCCTGATATTTGTAATAAAGTAAGAAAAAGTAAAAGTAAACGATAAAACCCTCAAAATGATACAAGCAGGATGATGCTGACGACCTATTGAGAGGGCAGTGACTCCTGTTAATGGTGTGTCCCTACGTACAGATCCTTTATCATTCTAAGGGGCAGAGAATATACAGAGGTAGGGAATACAAAGAGGTAAGGAAACAGTATGTTTGTAGAGTGAATGTGTTGCAATGGCACAAACTCCGCTTAAAGTTTCTATCTCTATGGCCTTCCTCTAAGTCAGCAGTTATAATGATAGGACAAATAGTCAATTTCAGATTTATTTATTTGTAATAAGTGTTAGAGCCAACGGACATAGCCACGTTGAATACACCGGTTCCCGTAGATCACCGAAGTTAAGCAACGTCGGGCGTGGCAAGAACCTGAATGAATGACCGACCACGTTCTGTTGGCATTATAAAAGGGTAGCAACCTGTAGATAGCCCGGCGCTAATGGCCAAGTTGTAGATACGCCGTAAAAAAAATTCACTTTTTTCTTTTAAAATAGACATATGTTAGTAAATAACAGTATGATAAATTACTAATAATATGAAAAAGTAACTGGTGTACCTAAAGTAAAAAAGACCTGCGCAAAACTAACCATTGCGAATTTGAAACTCCTTATTTCTCCGATTGACATCGCAACATCAAAAATTACATCAGAACCTTTTTTGGAGAGAATTTTGTAAGCTTTTGAATGGTTGCCTTCCATTTATTAAGATTTTCTAACTGTTTTCGAGATATTTTAGAAAATATACGATTTTATTATAATAAAGCGTTTATTAACATCTGCACAAATAATATAGCACATTGGTTAATTGTGATAAGTAAAGACATTTTTATGATTTCACAAAATGATAATACAGTAAAAAATAGTACATACTTAAATTGAATTACACAAACAAAAAAATAAATAAAAATAAAAAAAAATCGTAGCTAAAAGGAAAATAAAATAAAAAGTAATAATAATTAAAAAAATATTTAAAAAAATAATAAATCAAATGATAAAATATAATTGTTTAAATAGAAGTTTGGAAGGAGCCAATCATAATTGACATTTCCTAGTTGACCGCTTTAATTAAAAAGTTGATCACGAGGCCAAGATCTCTTTAGTCTCCTAGGAGGGTTTTCGGGGTGGGATTGAGAGGAGAGGGATTGAGTTATGGGATTGGGATGTGCAGTTAGTTTGGAGTGAAAGGTTAGGAATCGGGATTTACCCAGTTCATGGATGAAAGGGATATTCAGGTCATGATGAAGGGTTTTATTGGAAACGTAGAAAGGGGTAGAAAATATACGAAATCCCAAAATGCTACGTTAATATACTTTCATGCTCGTTAGTGAAATATTTTTTTCTAGTACTTCCTTAACCCCAAACGGAAATAAAAATGTACCTATCAGAGATTGGATGAATATCAAACGTCTGGAACAAGTTATGCAAAAAAAAAAAATTAGGATTTTACGGATCGGCTACATTCGGCTACAACAGTAACTTTTGGAAATTGATTCTGGAGTAATGTATTGTTCCTTTAACTGTTAAAGGAACAAGTTATAACGCCAGAATCAATTTCCAAAAGTTGATTTCCACTTGATTTATAATGATCTCTATATTTTGTTACAGTGTGGTTCCATCTGTCTACAGGAATTATGAAGGACTTGGCCTTTTGTACTTCATTCCTGAGAAAATACAATAATTATAGTTTATAATATATCAAATATATCTTGACTTACACCATTTGCTTTTTTGCAGGGGCGTATAGGGGAAATATTTTCGGGGGGGGGGGGGGGGCTGCAGCCCCCTTACATACGCCAATGGCATTTTGAATCCTTAATTTTTTTTATTTTTTTTTTACGGCGCATCGACATCTGGGCCCTTAGCGCCGATGCAACTATTATTGTGGTAACTTTTGGCTTCTAATGAGTGAGATTGACATTCTTTTGTAAATCACTAAAAAGAATAAATGATCCACAGATGTTTTCCTTGCGACGAAGAGAGCCTTGGGAGGCGTGCCGCAAGGCAGGATTCCAGCGAGGTAGGAATAAGGCCATAGAAAAACACTTGGATAATGACAAGAGAGGAAGGTAATGGAGGGCAGGTTGGTGCCGGGAGTACAAAGAGGATAAAAACTCCAGCTATCTATTCGAGCACCGTTCGCGGTCTTTAACCTCATCATATCTTCAGCCATCAACATTCATACTTAATCATTTCGTAGAGGTCAGTTTTAATATAACAGGGTATATTTCTAAAATAGCGTTTTGGCAGGGATCAATCAACATAACACGTCTTATACTTGTGTACACACTTTATTCAAAACGCCCTACCTGTTTCATTTTTTTTTTTTTTTTTTTTTTTTTTTTTTTTTTTTTTTTTTTAATATTTCTTCAAGTCAAATTGTTCAAGCCTAGGGACGGTCAGGGAGTCCGAGTTCAACCCATGAACGAAGACACTAGAAGATAAAAATCTTTAGTGCTTGCTCGGGATTTGAACTCAGGTCCTCCAAATTATTAGTCCAGTGGTAGAGACCACTGAGCTAACCTCGCCCTTTATTATCATTATAATCTGCAATTATCTCACGGTGTGTTGGTTTTTTCGGGTAAGATTCTCGCAAGGCCAAGGCAGCCTTTACTTGATACCAGCTTGTGCTTAATACCAATTAGCAATTGGAAAATTGGAATTTACCTCTCTCTCGGCTTAATATTTAAGGGGAATTCTTCTCTTTAATTACAATCTCCTGAGGTATTGGGGTTGGATTAGAAAGTGGAGAATGCGGAGGTAATTAGGACAATTAACATTATTACATACATTATTATTTACCTTTTTCTTACATCCCCTTTAAGCGCTTTCTTTTCTAAATTTCGACAATTTCAAGAATTATATAATAACTTCACTGTTATCATAAACGGCTTTACTTGAAACAAATTGTACGGAAGAGTCTGGTGGTACAAAAGCCACAAATAAATTTTATAATTTTTGGCATAAATATGCTTTAGCTGTGACTAAACTGGAAACACCGTTACAAAAAAGTGTCCGCTGGGCTCGGGTGATTAAAGCAGTAACTATTTGTTTTTAACCACTTTATTTATTACTTAAGCACGACATGTTTCGTGCCTAGAGGTACCGATACCCATAGAATGTACATGGTGTCAAGAGAACTACCTAATAAAAACTGCCCCTTAAGAGTAGCGAAAAAAGGCACGAAACATGTGGGGCTAAAATAATAAATAAAGTAGTTAAAAACCTAAGATTACTGCTTTACCGACCCTAAGTCTCTAAATAATTTAAAAATATTCAGAAATAAATGTGTATATATATATATATATATATACACTCAGCGTCAAAATGTTAGACACACTATGCAAAATATTATTTTTTGACTTTTCATTTGAATAGATCAACAAACAAATACGAATTCAATTATTTTTAACTTATCTTAAACTTATCTGGCTATGCCATTTAGTATTACAACCCTTTACAAAATATATATAAAATAAAAACGGATTCTAGGTGCGTCAAAATGATAGACACACTGGAAGAAAAAATAATAAAAGAGGAAATTGAAATTCTGTGGCTTTTCCTTTATCACTTCAAAAATTCTATTTGGAGTTGAATACAATAATTTCTTAATGTTTCTTGAGGTTTGTTGTCCCAGGAAACTAAATTTTCACTTTTTAACTCATCGATTGTCCAATATTGTCTTGACTTCCTATATACTCTTCTTCAGAGAATTCCCCAGGCAATTTTAACAATACTAAGGTCTGGAAAAATAGCCGGTCAATCTAGTTTGTCTATATTCCTTCAGGTGATCCATTCCTTAATAATTCTTACCGAATGGATTGGAGCATGGTCTTGCTTAAATGCAACTGGACCTTCTGCCATCTCACTGAAAGTGTTTTTTTGTTCTTCTAATAAGTTTTAATACTCATGTGAATATATTCTCTTAGAAAGAAACACCAAGTAGCCTTTCTTCTTGAACCTAATATTTGCCTAAACCATAACATTTCCTCCGCTGACTTGCCGCCGGGGTAATACAAGTTCTACTTTTCTTAAATCATGAAAATGAAAAGGAAAACCATCAAGTCCATCCAAATCAAATGTTTTCTCATCAGAAAAAATAACTTTCCTCCATTAATCGGTCCTCAAGATAACGCTTTCTGCAAAAGCCATTTTATGATGAAAGAGGTTTTCGCGGTACTTCTTTTCTCACTATTTTTTTTTATATAGTTTCCAGTAATCCATGCACATTCCCAGACTTGGTATAAATACCGGCTTCCTATGCAATTGCTTTGCATGAGTGGGATACGATTCTTAGATCAATTGTACCTGCCTAGTTGATAAGAGTTGGTTGTCTTCCAGTTGAGCAATGGGTACCGTACGGCTCTCCGATTTTATGTCTGTTAATAAAATATTTTTTTCTAACCCTTCCTAAACTCCAAACGTAACAAAAATTTCAACATATTAGTTTTAATGAAAGTAGAACATGCAGAAAATTTTTTTAACTGAATCCCATGATTCTAAGTACCCAAACCAAAAACGGTGTTCAAAAACTATTTTTCCAATTTTCTCGAAAACGGTTAAAGCTATCGCCTTGAAAATGGGTTCATTCGTTTTCCTAGCCCAAGAAGCCTATAAAACGAGTACTTACAAGCTTACGAACTCAAAAACGAAAGCGTTACGATTTTTTTTGCGCGAATTTCGCCCCAAACGCCATCTTCCAGTGGGCGGATTCTGCTAGTTAACAAACTTGACCTTTTAAATTGGACGACGGATTTTTGTACCAAATTTCATCACAATCGGACCATTAGGGAAGCCAGAAATGAGCGAACAGACAAATATATATATATATATATATATATATATATATATATATATATATATATATATATAAAAATTTGAACCACCGTTATTTTCGGTCTCTAGGGGTTCTGAAACGCGAAATTTTCTAGTCGGCACTTCCGGATTGTTTCATTGTATCAACCTTATAAGCGGGGTTCCTCCCTATGGGGGAGGGAGGAACCACGCTAAAAATTATATTCAGTTTTCGAAATTTCAAGGGTGTGTCTATCATTTTGACACTGAGTGTATGTATGTATATATATAGTTTCATATTTATCTACTATTTGTTACCAATTGCACACAAGTGTTTCATCCCTCATCGACTTTTTAATTCGCACTCTGAAATATATGTTGTCTGCTGCTTTTAAATCTTGATTAACATTGTCATTTTATTTTAAAACATGTAAAATGTTTATTTTAACGTTGAAAAGTATAAATGCCTTTTTTAAAACTAATTGCTTATAACAATCTAACGTTTACTACTTTATAAAAGGTATTGTTAATGTTTTGAAGAATTTTTTTACAAATGCTTTGAAGGTTACAAAAGTAATATATTCCTGCTTTCATCAGTCACAATCAAATTGATATTTTCCTCGCGAATTCCATTGACCTGAAGGAATAAATTGACAGTTGTTGATTTCATATTCCCTACACGCCTCGAGCATTAGATTGGCAAACCATACTACAGTCAGCTGGTGATCAAGCAGGCTGAAAGGTTAAAACCATTCGCTGGTAGCAGAAATGTCAGTAGATTTCACTTTTGCAAACCACTTTATCCACGAAATGAGTTTTTTAATTCTATAGTAAAATATTAATACTCAGGTCATGTGATATTTTAATGAAACTACATTTTTTATTAGAAAATGCGTTTTAGTATTGCCGACGTTTCAGTTTGAAATTCAACCCTTTATCAGGGCTGTAAAGCCTGGAGAGCAGGGTAAAAAATTAGTTATATTATGAATAGAAAAGGATGAATGACACATATGGTAACTGTGTGTTATATCTAGAGCTGAAAGTAAGACTGATAAATATTTAACCCTTAAAATATGGGTAACATAGGAAAAGATATAAGATACAGGATGAAAATTGGTTAGCCGATGAGAATTTTTATGGCTCATGGATGTGTAATCATTTCTGAATCTGACGGATCGCGGTAAGTTTGAGGAAAAGAGCGGAGGTAGGAGTTTCGGCCACACATTAAGGAAAGGGTTGATGTTAGAATTAGTAGAGGAGATGACTTCTTTATCAAATTAGTCATTAACCGGATTATTTTGTAGATGGATAAATACAGTTTCAGAAAGGAAGCTTTTTTCGAGGTAGGTGGAAGGAGAATTTGTCAAATTTATGTCCGTCTGTGATAGCTTGAAGGGATATTACGTATATCGTCCCTACCATGTCAAACTATCGAATATGAAAAAACCCGTTTTTGAGATTCGAGACATTGCTCTTGGATTGTGGACGATACGGCTTTTCGCAAATGATCAATACTCGAACCCCTTTAGAATAACCTTTAATCCCGCAAATAAAGTACCGAATAAGACCATTTTTCAATATATTACTTCGTCAATGTATAGAATATGTTAGTTCCCTAGTTTGCTCCGATTTGCATATTCGATTGTTCGACACGGTAGGGACGATATCTTTGTTTGTAACTTCAACTTTACGTGTATTGGCTGTTTTTTATGGGATTTTTAGTCTGTCCATGACAATATATATTGAAGTATGATGTGATACATGGAATCACATAGACGACATTCACCTATTATTTATTAATAGGATTGGGTCTTTCAAATTTGTGTATTTTTTTAAAAAGTTTTGTAGTTGTTTGTTGCAACAAATTCCTAGCTTTATGTTAGTAAATGTGATGTGTAGGTATTTTTTTTCGAGAGATTTGGGATATATGTTTGTGAGAGACAGAACAATTTCCATGGGGACCATTTCCGATATCTTATGTCGCATCGATGTAATAAGAAGACATTTTACGAAATGTCTTATATTAGTAGCTACCTAAATATATACGTTTCCTCAGTATTTGCTAAAGGAAAAGACGAATTCGTTAATCACCAACATTTAAACCATTATTAGTGCACCTTTAAATCCCAACCCTTTACAAATATCCATGGTGAAGTTATCAGCGGGCCTTCATCTGATAAAAGCCAACACACCCCAGGCTGGATTCTAATAAGCATCACTAAGTCGAATGAAAAATAGGATAAACTCTCAGGGGCCAAATTCTTAAATTATTCGCCCACATTTCAAATTTCCAAAACAAATACATTTTTATGCCGTTCCCTCGGCGAATTCCGACGGTAATGACAAGTTAATGACATTCTTCCTGCTTGCTGGCGATTACTGAGGTAATTATGCAGTCTGCATTCTAAGACTGCATCTTACATACTAAGGATCTGGGAAAAGTAGGAAGTCTACTATGACTCATAATCTACTGTGCTCCGCCAGAAATGCTATGGAGCCTTCCAAGTGAACGATATATAATACGGCGAATGGTTGTTCTTTTTAAGAGGCTTTCAGGAAAAATTGTTTATAACAATTCAGAGTAAACTATTCCAATAGAGCTACACAGAAAGTAAGGTATTTAATAATTATCTAGAACAAAAGGAAAAATTTGTTCACTCACTCATAGTCTACGCCAATGGTAGAACTCACCTGAAAAGAAAAGAAAATTCCAATGAATACCATAATAACAAAAATGTAATAAAAAGGAAAGTAAAATAGGGAAGGACTGAGAGAGGAAATATAAGTGTGGCTTAGAACCACATTTAAAATATGTAGAGAGAGAGGGAATAAGAAAGAGAGAGAGAGTGTGTGTGTGTGTGAGAGAGAGAGAGAGAGAGAGAGAGAGAGAGAGAGAGAGAGAGAGAGAGAGACAGAGAGAGAGAGATTTGGAGGTGTTAAAGTTGTCATCTCTATTTGGGGACCTTAGACACGAAATGCTCTGTCCTTAACAATCTCGGCCAACGAGGGTCCCAAACTATGAATATATATATATATATATATATATATATATATATATATATATATATATATATATATATATTAGAAAACAACAAATAAATCGGGGGAATGACTAACTAATGAAAAGAGCAGATGAAGTAATTTGAGAGTTACAATGAGATGAAATGGCCATATCATATATATGTTTATATATATATATATATATATATATATATATATATATATATTAATTATTATATTATCCGCGCGAGAGAGTGATTAATTTTGGGGACATCTAGGATGCCCAAGGTCCCTCACCCTTTCCCAGGGGGGGAGGGGGCTAATAGAACAAAAGAGATATTTTGTATTTAAAAAAAATTAATTATTTTGAGCACTAATTATTTCCAAAGTACCATGTCAATGTTCACAAATCTGTGAACTTTTTAACTAAATATTTAATTTATCTCTTAGGCTTCCACGGTCCGAGTCATTACAAATATTATAGTCTTCTGGTATTGACCGTGTCAAACTTCTTTGCCGACGTTTCGCTAGTCATACTGCCAGCTTCCTCAGGGCTTAGTCTGAGAATCTCAGACTAAGTCTGAGAATCTCAATGAGTTTCTCAGACTAAGCCCTGAGGAAGTTGGCAGTATGACTAGCGAAACGTCGGCAAAGAAGTTTGTGACACGGTCAATACCAGAAGACTATAATATTTGTAAATATTTAATTGTTTATGCTTTTACTCCCGTTTGTTTTTAGATTATTGGACAGTAAATTAGACTTTAAGGAAAATTTAATGAAAAAATTATTTAATATTTTAATAATTACTGTTTCCAAATTCTTTTGAAAATTTAGCAGCTGTGGTGTCTTTTAATTTAAAATACTAATTAGAAACAGAAATTTTAAATATTTATTAATTTATTTGTAAAGAGATTGATTGAATTAAATCGTTTCAATAAAGAAGATTTTGATAAAATATCAACCTAAATTTATAAGTATCCAAAAAAAATAGGAGATACAACAAATGAACACAATTATGAGAGTAATTAAGAATAATAAAAGAACGTTTTAATATTTGTTTATTAATGTTTCTGAATTATTTGTACGGTGATATAAATAAAAGCAGAAATTTGATGGCTTTAAGTGCCTATTCATGGCATCCTAGGATTATTACTGGCTTCATAAGTCAGTGTTGAAGTATTTTATTAGTATTATTAGTAAATCCTTAATGGTGGGTAGTTGTTAGTTCTCGTTATTTAATCAGTGTGGATTAAAAACAAATCGCCTTCAGTAATCAGCACTGTGAATACAAAAAATTATTGAATAAACTTCTTACCTTTATTTGAACTAAAACCAGGGCATAAGAATATTAAATTCCATGATTTGAATGATTTTACCTTCACGTTCAAAGTCACAACAAACATTTCTAATGAATGATTTGTCTGAAATGTTATGTCTGTCCTATCTCCTTAAAGAATGTTTCACGGCAATAAAGCATCAAGACTTGTTTATCATTTAGATGGAATGGAGGAGGGATAAGAGATCTATAGGAGAAATTGAAGCAAACTCGTCCTTGTCAATATTGAAAACTGAGAACGCCTTATCACCCCTTATCAGTGAAGGCTTTCTTATCGAACCGGTTCATTCCAGCAGGATTCCATGCTGGAATGGACATTGGAATCCAGTAAACCAACTTTTCAAATTTTAAATAATTCCGATCAAGAATAAAGTTATATTACTCAACGTTTTTCGGATAGTGCAAAACAAAGATTTGGTCCAGACAAATTAGTGTAACAAAGCACAGTTCATATCGTCCCAAACATGTCAAACTATCGAATATGCAAATCGGAGCAAACTAGGGAACAAACATATTCTATCCATTGACAAAGTGATGGAAAAATAGTGTAATTCGATACTTTATTTAAGCCATTAAAGGCTATTCTAAAGGCGTTAGAGTTGAGACAATTTTCGACAAACCGTATCGTCCACAATCCAAGAGCGAAGTCTCGAATCTGAGAAACGAAATTTTTCTTATTCGATAGTTTGGCATGTTAGGGACGATATGTAAAATAAAATAAGTCAGACTCGCAGGAACTGCGTAACCTTTACGTATTTCCGTTCGTATATCTAGTGTAATGTGGAAAAAATGAATGAATAAAAAAAAAAAAAAAAAAAAAAAAAAAAAAAAAAAAAAAAAAAAAAAAAAACTGTATTATAGCACATATCGTCGCTACAAATCCAAAGTATCGAATGTGAAAATCAGCACTTTCCAGACTGTAAAAGCATTTTTGGACAGTCAAATATTCGGCAGATTTGACCTTTTGTTAGTGGAATACTTTCCCTTTAATAGAGTGATCTAAGATTCAAGAATTTGCCGTACATAACACCAGCAGAAATTAGTAGAGATTGACAATGAAAGATGCATTTTTTTACATTCGTTACTTTGCATTTGTATCGACTATATGAGTTCCTTGAGAATAACAAACATATCCAAACAACTGAACGAAATCCAACTTTATAAAAACTTAAATAATTCTAAAATTATAAAACTCAACTAATAAAATAGTGAAATACCTCTAGATATTGAATATAAGAGCAAACGATTGTGGAAGGATTGTGGAATATGACAGCGAGGAGAATATGAGGATACATAATGAAACTGTATGCAGCAGGAAATAGAGACACATACAAAAAAATATAGTAAATATAAAAATAACGTGTCTGTTTGTCTGTTAGTACATCTGTTTGTCTGTTTGTTCCTTACACAAATCCACACCGTTTGACCGATTTTGACCAAACTTGCCACACAAGTAGTTCTTGATCCGGGAAGTCTCCTAGGCTAGGTCAAAAACGTACACCAGCTGTCTGTCTGTATGTTTGTTCCTTATACAAATCCACACTGTTCGACCGATTTTGACCAACCTTGGCACAAAGGTCGGTCTGGATACGATGAATGTCATTGGCTAGGTCAAAAACGTCTACCAGTTGTCTGTCTGTATGTTTGTTCCTTATACAAGTACACACCGTTTGACCGATTTTGACAAAAATTGGTACACAGGAAGGTCTTGATACAGGGAGTGTTATAGGATAGGTCAAAATCGTTTGGACGTCACGGGCTCAAAACTATGAAACCAAATAGTTACAGATTAGCGTTATTAGATTTTAATATTACTTATTTAACTTCTAATTTATTTGTGCTTTTCTACATGCAGAAAGTAGGTGTAGCATGGCACGCTGGGTAACTGCTAGTAGTAAATACAACCAAACAAAAAAGTTCTTCGGAAAATAAAAGAATATGAAATAAATACATATACACAAAAGTATATAAAATCCTAAAACAATTCCTTCGTAAAGTGCTAATAAAAACGAGTTATTCCCGCCATCTAATGAATTTTACTTCCCGCCAAAATTAATTTCCGATAAAGTATCCGGTGACGTCACTTCCGTTACATTTGTGCGTCATCCGTGGCGCAAAATTGTAAGACCCCAGCCATATGACATTTTCATTTATACAGCATTGATAAGAAACCTTTTGAGCTTAAAATTTTATTTTAATTTTCAAAAGCTAATATTAAACGAACTAACCTTATATTCTGAGTTTAAGATCTCAATAAAAATCATTTTGTGTTAATTGATTCAAATCGATTTCCAGTAAATGAACACAAGCAATTAAAACAATAAACAAACCAAAAAAATCCACAGCTTACATGCGAAGTCAACACAATGTACTATCTAAAGTTATTCCAAGAACATTTCCTTTCTCTGAAAAAGGTAATTAAGGAACACTTTCTGAGTTCGCCACTCACCTAGCCCTTCTGAAATCTTTCAAGCCATAAATTCATACAAACATTATAGATTTCTCGAATGGATGTAAAGAAAAGAGCCTTAAATTTGGATCCTTTTCAAGCCAATGTGCCTATTAAATATATACTTGGGAGCAAATCAAGGCCAACTCGCAAGCTTTGCAATTTGTTTCGTTCATAGTCTTATGAAAAAAAAAAAAACTATTTTAGAGATCACATCAGATTTTGCTCAAACATCTAGAAGAAAAAGGATATATTAGGTGTCACAAAGCAGAGGGAACTCAATGTCTTCTTCTTTTTTTTTTTTAATTTATTTATAATAATATAATTTTGGGCATTTACATTTGTATTTGTTAGTTAATTAAAAAGAGTCGCTGAGAAGCTCTTAAAATAAGTTTAAAAAAAAAAATATAATACGATTTCTCATCCATTTCGAGATATATAAGAAAATCCAAAGAAAAATCTAGTTGCATTCATTTTCCTCGAAACCGGTTATTGATATGGCCTCGAAAATGGTTTTATAAGATTTCTTTTGTCCAAAAACATTAAAAACCTGCAACCTAATAAACGCACGAATTTCGCCCAAAAAACCATGTTCCAGTAGACGGATTCTACTGGTTAACGAACTTGACTTTATATATATATATATATATATATATATATATATATATATATATATATATAATAAAAACACATATTAAATTTACTTCAAAAACATGTTCTTAATGTGGATTTTTTGACCCATAAAACGTTATAGGGCACTATGTCATGTTCCCATAAATAACGAAGATAAGATAGAGAAAAGTCCGACTCGCAGGAACTGCGTCATCTTAGCGCGGTTCCCGAGTGCCATTAGTAAAGGAATAATACCTAATTTCATTAAAATCTGCCCATTGTTTAGCCAGCTAGAGAGCGAACTGAAATACGAAATGAGATAAAGATAGTTAGCCATTGAGGTGACGCGAATATATATATATATATATATATATATATATATATATATATATATATATATATATATATTGCGTAAGCGGTATCCATCATGATCGCGAAGAACAAGGGGGGGAGGTTTTTAGTCGGTTGGAGTCCGACACTATCTGGTTTTCTCCTTCCCAGGTGGTGTCCATGATGGATTTTCCTCCTACCATAATATATATATATATATATATATATATATATATATATATATATATATATATATACCACCATCATTTTCCGTCTCTAGGGGTTCTGAAACGCAAAATTTTCTAGTCCGCACTTCCGGATTGCGTCATGAGATCAACCTTATAAGCAGGGCTCCTCCCTATAGAGGGAGGGAGGAACTGCGCTAAAAATAAAATCATGTCCGTTATCATTAGAGGTAAAAGACACCATGTGGAGGACTTGGTTTTGTTTGACTATCTAATCCTATGGTCAAAACTTCCAATTACCTACCAATGCCAATAACAATGTGAAAAACTTTCTATAAACTGTTTCTCGAAGTACCGAAGAAACAAATTTTAATAGTTCATAGTTATGGAAAATTAGCTCTCCTGAACAATTACAAATATGTGACATAATCTATGAGTTCTGAAACATGAAATTTTCTAGTCGGCACTTCAGCACAGAATTGTGTCATGAGGTCAACCTCATAATACGCCTCATAACCTGCCTATGGAAGAAGGAAGGGACCGCGCTAAAGTGTTTGCTTACGTTTTTTGGTTCAGCGTTTTGTCTCAGGACTAAAAAGGAGGGGAAAGATTAAGAATCTGTTTTCTACGAGTTTCTTAAGCCAAGACGCGTTCGAATGACGCATGCTGCTGATAAGAAAGGTCCGAGGCGATAAGATTGACTTGCAGTGATCCGAGGACTCACTGAATGGAATAATCCTTTATCTATGATTCATATATTGAAACATCAACAGGATATGACGCCGTTGGGGAGTCAAAAACATCATCCTTGGAGTCAATTCATGACCTTGGGAGAAAAGGGGTTATTCTGAAAAATCTACTTTTGTTTTATTTTATTTTTTAAGTCTGAAAGATGTAGGTAACACGAAGCGTCGCCTTGTTAATCTTGTTCACTGTTAGTTCTCTCACAGTTTCACCTTGACAGCCTTGAGGTCAGAGTTAAACTGTTTTATCGAAGTACAATGATAAAACCAATAGAATAACTGTACAAGCCAATAAGGTCGGGACTGTGCAGGCTGGGTCTGACGTGTGTGGACAAGAGGATATTTTCTTCACGTTCTACTATAACTGGACTGTGCAGTCCCGGCCTTGAGATTTGTACTGAACGAATATGGCCACCTTAAGCCTCAATAGCTACTTACATACCAACGGAAATTGCTAAAAGGCATATGCGGAAGTTTTGACAAACTGAAATAGAAATTAGACAGCTGTTCATTAAAAATATTAAATAACTACCAAAACTATTCATTTAGGCCCGGTGGCCGTAAATGTTAAGGCGTGAGCACTTAACACTCCGTGCCAAAGAGTTGTGGGTCCGATTCCCGCTAGGAGTGGTGGCTTTTCTTTAGAAAAAAGAAAAGGCATCAGCCTTATTCTGGCTAGAAAGAGGTGGTAACAGATAGATAACCCGTCCTAAAATTCTTAGTTAATAATAAATGGACGTTAAAATTTAAATAAAATAAATATGTTTGTTGTGATACCTTTAATATCACTAAATTTACTTAAATGTGACGGAAGGCCAATAATAAAAATACACAGTACATTAGGGTCCACATCTTTTGTTTCTAGCTCTACATGTTTCATGCCTCCTCAAGACCTCACTTGTGAGGTACAGATGTAACAATACAGATGTATTGTTGGTTGTACCAACAATACATCTGTGACCAGGCATAGTTGGAGTTTTAGATTTGAGCTCTTGAGGAGGCACCATAATGGCTTGAAACATGTAGGAGAACAAATAAAATATGCGGAGCTGAATTAATTGTGAATATTTATCATTGATCGTCCTCCATATTTAGGTGAATTTAAAACTATTCATGTATATCTTGTATATGGATAAGCCAGGGCCGCCACATCTCAGAGCCGGGCCCAGGACCAGATCAGACTGAAAATTCTAGTACTTTGCTATACGACTTTGGAACTTTTAAAATTATTTTCATCTTGAGTTTTGAGCGAAATGAGAATAAAAGCCGACATTGGTGCAGCAAAGGTCACCTTCGGTACTTGTAGTTTTATTACGACTCCTAATGAAATATACTATTCTGGGACTACACTTGTTTTATCGTTTATATACATTTAAACAATTTAGATCCAATTCAAATAAACGTAGGCTACGTCTATATTTCTAAACCCCATTATTTTTACAAACTCATAACCTATACATTTTTTACCAATTAGCGAGGCCCGGCCCGGGCCCCACGGCACCCGGGCCCGGGACAACTGTACCCGGCTGCCCCCCCCCCCATGTGACGGCCCTGGGATAGGCGGTTTCAAACAAATATTTCATTTTTCTTACATTTTTGGCTTTTGTCTTACATTTGAGTTCTCCAACAATTCTTCAAATGATTTTCTTTTCTTTTTTAGGAACTCCTATATGTCGCTAAGTGAGAGGGTTTGACCGATATCTGATCCTTCCGATAGTATGTGTGGAGAAAAGATAAGTGGTTTGGTGCCTCTCATCTCCCCATCTCTGCACTGCCAACTGCAGGCAGGCTCAACTCCACATTCGATAGCTGTTCTCTCATGTGAAACGCAACATTCAGCGCACGAATACCTATTATTTGTACTATAAACTTCAACTGCAGACTTCTGAAAAGTGAAGTAACAGGCTGGTAAGTTTATTAGTTAAAGCATTGGCTAATATGGGTAGCAATGAAGATGGGTAGAACCTTCCAAATTTTATATTCTGTTTTTTGCAGCTACTTTTCGAAGTTCATTGTCCTTCTTCAGGTATATATTCTTCAGCCTTTTATAAGTATTTATAGTAAATAGGTGGGCCTTATTTTCCATAAAATAAGGTCCACATTATCCACAGAATGTGATATTCTTGGCTTAAAGTGTCTACTGTTCCCCTTCTTCCTTACAGCCTCTCTTTCATTGTATATCGTTCCTGGGAGCAACATGACTAAATATGAAAGTGAAAAAACCAATGCAATTCATATGATTAACCATCCGGCAGCAACTAGCGAACTTGAGGTTTAAACCTGAATAACAACAGAATTTATAGGTATTCTAAAAAACAAGTTTTGCTAAAAAAATAAGATGCCATGGAAGTTTTATTTCGTTTGAGCAGTAGTAAGGAGTCGATTCATTAAAACATCGGCCCTCGGAGCTGGATTCTTTAAAAAGATCGGGCCTAGGAGATCCATTCAAAAAATCGATATATATCGCGTTAAAAAGATCGAACCAGAACGCACATCTCTAGTCGCAGCCCGGCTTTATTTTTGTGCTAGTCCAACACTTGCGTCTAACTCAAACACAGGAATCCTGAACAATACTTTGGCAGTCAATGAGTTAAATAACCGCAATTAACTTTCTAGTTCTTGAGTCATTATTATCAGTCAGTTTTTTATTTATATGAAAGAACTAACATGGGATTCGCAACGTAACCTCCCATCATGGTTTTTCTTTTCTTTTTTTTTCTTTTTTTTTTTTTCTTTTTTTTTACGGCGCATCTACGTCTAGGTCATTAGCGCCAACATCCAGGGTGCAGCGAGGAATTTTACCAGCGAGCCGTGGGATGATAAAATTCCTGCAGGAGGTTGGGAATTGAACCCACCATCTCCCGCTTATGAATCCAAGGCGCTAGCCATTAGACCACGGGAGACCCCCCCATCATGGTGAACTACTTTTCAGTAAGAATTGAAATTTTTCAATTATCTTCGTCTGGTTTTAAGGTCAATATTCCCATCTAAGTCATTAACCAACCAGTAAATTGCGAGGTTTTGAAACTCAAGTCCTAAATTTGCGAGACCTTGTTCCAGATCGTTTAATAGATTTTGTACCTTGTACGTTCAGATTTACAGCATATTTTCCTTATAGTAATTACTCTTTTTTTTGACGCCATTAATTCGCAATGAATATAAATACAAAATTGCCTTTGGACGATAGTTAGATGGCTATCTTAGATATAATGGGTGCGATAGTGATAGTAAAGAATTCAGGACAATATTTAAGTCAGATTTTTAAAACGGACATTTTCATTTTTTATGTGGCATTGGGACATAACTACCTTTCAAACCGGTTTGTCCTCTTTCGTCTTTCTACCTGGTGGATTCATTCTCACACCACATAGGCCGTGCCGCTTTGGTTTGAGCGAATGCTTTGCTCAAAAACTTTGGCAATCCTAGAAGTAACTGTCGATGAAACGAGCAGGAAGAATACAAGATCCTCCATAGATCATTTTATGGTTTGCCTTACATACAGTCGGAAGTATTTACGTATCTGTGGTCTACCGTAATCAGTGGATTTATTAAACCGAATTTAATGCGCGATGAGGCTCAATAAACGTGTCCAAAATAATAAAGTTGCTATATACTGGCAGGACTGAGTTCGGAAACCACACCTACAGGCCCCATGTCAATTATTGGACTATCAGTTGCGCGTGCTAAAGAGGCGATAGCAGCTAACGCCAAGGGAACTTGCGGTAAAATCACGCATACGAAGCACTTTTTCAGGCCTATTAACTTAGATAAACATTTATATATATATATATATATATATATATATATATATATATATATAATTATAAGGTCATAACCAGTTTGCAGATGGGGTAAAGGTAGGATAAAACAGCAAGGCAAGATACATTTGAGTGATTAACATTAGAAAAAATACGACTCCTTCATTTTGCTAGCTTCGATGAGGGTGAAAACAGGAGGTCGACAAAAGTCAGGCAGTATTTGAAGTTCAGCGGGAGCTCAAATAAGTACGTCTCAGGACTCGCACAAAGGACAAAGATATGAGTCGACAATAATATAATCACAATTTGGTTATTTAAAAAAAAAAAAAAAAACTTTAGAATTTTAGTATAACAATAACGAGAAATGGATGCTTTCTTAAGATCAAATTGAACCACTAGTTAGTATTTCTTCCCTCTCTATAAGGAGAAAACCGCACATGAGGTCGATTCGAACGCACAATGCAGAAGTGCTGGCAATAAATGTCAACGCTTCATAATCCACAAGAAAATTTCGGTTCAAATTTTGCTGAAATGTGGGACAAAAATACCTTGTCATAAAGTTCTTTAACCTGCACAAACCGTCTGAAAAACTTTTTAAAAGATTTATTCACAAGGGAAAAATGAAATAATCTTTGAGAGAGTCTTTATTCGGGAAGAAATGGAATCCCCCATATTCTGGCTAGAAAAGGATGGTAAACTGTAGATAACGCGTTAAAAAGTAAATGAAAAAAAAAAAAAATAGCAGTGTAAATCGAATGAACCAAAATATTTAACCGTTTACCGGAAAATTAAAAAAACAAAACAAAAATGTCCACATATTTCAAATTCATACAACTTGCTTGGCCACGGCTTGCTTGGGTCGTGGGTTCGATTTCCACTAGGGATTTTAGGGCTTTTCCAGTATACCTGTGTATAACTCGTACCAAAAATAAATGTTAAATTATTTAAGTGGATAGTAAAAATTTTAATAAATAAAATTATACTCAAATGTGTATGTATATTTTGACTACCGTTTGGAAAAGAAGAAGTATTTAAAATATTATTGTATTAACAAGTGGAAGGTGAAAATTCGTAAGTCTCATAAATTCTGGGGATAAGACATGCTTGAGCATTCGTAGGTATTGATTTGATTCCAATGAAAGCGAAATGTTAAGAATTTCTGTTCTAAGCTTTCCAAATCACAGCAGACATAATGGTTGTGACGCAGGCTGACCGGTAGAGCAAATACCGGTTCTGGCTGTCCTGCTTAGACTAAGAGGTTACTGAGTTCCTCATTCCTCTATGTTTTCCAAGGTCACTATTTTGCCAGGAGTCCAGGCTTCAAGAAATACAGGTTATAAATCCTAAAGCTATATCCCTCGCTCCGCGCTACTTACCTCGATCAGGAATACAATAGGTCCATTGTATACTTCTCCTGGTGGCATTGTAAGACCAGCAACAGGAGTTCAAAAAATCGTGTCAAATTAAATTCTGAACTAGCCACAATTGAGTATTACAGTTGTATAAATCATAAGAACACAAAACATAAAATCCGTCAAGCAAGAGCAGGAAAAAAATAAAATAAAAATACGAAATAAAAGTCCGACTCGCAGGAACTGGGTTTTCATAGCGCGTATCGTTCTAATGGTGTTGTATGGAAAGCTTGGAACAAAAATATTGGAAACGGTTAATATTTGTTTTATTATTTTGCGAACACAAAAACATACAGGGCACCTCGGCCCACTCGGAAACCTCTATTACAAACATCAACAAATTTATTCTCAGGTTGTTTTACTGACAAATTTTATTTATTATTTATTTATTTAGTTGGTGTTCCGCTTCCTTGGCGACAACACAATGAACAGCATCTTGTGAACATTTTGACAAATTAATTCTACTGCTCAAGATAAAATGTACCGTTCAAACCAACGAAACTAACAGTTTAGAAGCTGAATGCACTTATTAAAATTAACTCAGAAGTTTTAGTAGAGAATTAAGTAAACGAAAATTTACCTACCGATTGCTACAATCGCGCAACTTTTCGCGATATTTAAGTTCCAAAATTTAAATATATAAATTTAAATGAATCCCAAACGTCTGAAACAGTTTTCAGCTGAAACGATCGATTCAAAACACTCAAAAAAAAAAAAAAAAAAAAAAAAAATGATTTAGGAAAACTAGTTTTATCCACTTTTGGATACAGATAGCGCACTTAAGAATGGTTTCATTCGTTTCCCTACGTTAGAAACCCTATAGCGTACCTGCAAGCCTATGAACGCAAAAACATAAATGCTACTATTTTTTCAGCGCGAATTGTGCCCAAAAATTCCGGTGGCGGGAGTATGCTGGTTAACGAACTTGACCTTTCAAACTTGTACCAAATTGTATCAAAATATAACCATTTTTGGAGCGAGCTCTGTCTTTGCTCCAAAAATTGCCCGACAGAGTAGGTAATACACACACATACACCGCCTGACGAAGCTGGAGAGGAGTCCAGCAAAATATATCAGGAAGAAGTAGGAGAGGAGAAATACCGCTGGAGAATCAAGCCGTTCGAAGTATATATTAGGGGTTGCCAAAAGCAATCAACAATTTGATAAAATGTATTTTGATCTTAATACTACACTAATCTTTGTGGAGTAAACAATCATACCATTACATTTATCACTGGATGAGTCTCTTTCTCCTGCTCAGTGAGTGTAGCTTCAATTTCTTGGGAGAATTGTGACAGGAAATGAAAAATTAATTCTTTATGACAACATGAAGCGGAATGGTTTTCTCATGACCAATCTCCAGTACTGATCCCTAAAACGAATTCGTCCATCAGGAATGTGTTGCTGTCTGTGTGGCGGGACGTTTGTGGCATTATCCACTATGAGTTGGTAAAACGATGGGAGGCTATCACTGCTGAGGTTTACTCTCAACAATTGCAAAGGGATATCCGAAAAAGACTCTCCTTGATAAACAGTAATGAGGTGATTCTGCAACGTGAAATGCGCGACCCCATTTAGGAAGAATCACCAAAGAAAAAATAAAAAAAACTGAGATGGGAAGTGTTGCCGCATCCTCCCTATTCGCCAGACCTTGTTCCATCTGTGTACCAGTTATTTAGGTCAATAGAGCACCCTCTGTGCAATAAACCATTCTCCTCCGAAGAGGAAGTACAGGACACCTCGAGACAAACTTTAGCTCCCAGACCGAGGGGTTTAGCAAAATAAAATTAATTCCAAAGTCCAAATGTATATTAGTTTTGGTACCCCTAATATATTCATTTCAACGGGGGCCTTTTTTTGGTAGGATCGAGGAAGATTAAAAGAAATGTTGTACTCAGGGAAGCCTAAAAACGGACAGATATCATCAAACAGTTTGATCCTTAGGAATCTACTAACATGAACACTATTTTATTTCTATAGATAAGTACAACACTATTTTATTTCTATAGATAAGTACAACACTATTTCATTTCTATAGATAAGTACAACACTATTTTATTTCTATAGATAAGTACAACACTATATTATTTCTATAGATAAGTACAACACTATTTTATTTCTATAGATAAGTGTACAAGGAAGTGTGAACATCTGACGGAGGTTTGTTTACAGCAAAAGGAAACCGGCTTAGCTAGTTTTGCCAGGCAACACCCTGCACTCACATTATTGCAATTCCGCTTTGCTCTTCACTCTGGGCCATATATTTCCTTGGTTCTAATGGACCAAATAGCCGACTCAAATAGAAAAGGATTATTTTTTCCTTTTATTTAAAAAATAACTAGGGCGTAGGATAGTGGATTCGATTTCCACTAGTGGTGGTGGATTTTCTTCGGAAAAAAGGAAATGGATCACCTCATTCGTGCCTGAAAAAGGATGGTAACCTGACAGCAACCCATCACAAAAATCTGTGTTGAGAAATGAAAATCATATTTCAAGCCACAAATTAGTAACATGAATATAACAATGAGTAATTATAGTTTATTGTTATTTTGTGCAAAACTTCAGAGCACTGCTATTCAATGAGATCTCAAGAAAATATCTTAAACCCATAAATTTCATTTGAATGTTTACGATAATATGTCTATTTTGTATTTCACTAATAATCAGTATTATCACTGACAAAAAAAAACTAATAAAAAAAACCTATAAATTTTAAGAAATATATTCATGAGACAAATGAAGCTATTTCTACCACGACTATAATATTTGCATTTTAGTAGAGTTAAAAAACATCCGAGTCGCATGAGCTGCGGCATCTTAGCGCCTTTTCCGTTCTTTTCTCTTGTTTCATTTGCAAAGCTTAGAATAGAAACAGCTAATGCCTTAATCTTTCGTGAAGAGTGTAAAAGCAAGTACAAAATGTGACTCCAATTGAAGACAGATTTATCCCAGGGGCCAGGTAGCACTATCAAAAATCGCAACAAAACCGTATTTGTAGGAAGTTTAATACGTTTTCTAATAGAGGCCTTCTAACCCCCCCCCCCCTTTCTCGGCTCAAAGGCTACGGGCGGGGATTTTTGATATGTTGACCTCCTAACTAGCCCAAAGTTTCAAAGTCAAAAATTGTGTTCCAAACAGTTCCTTCTATAACTGTTGGTTGCCTGGACGGGGGGGGGGGGTAATGTTATGTTGCCTAGAATAAAAGATGGATGACAATTAAAGAAACGTTTTGAGCGACCTACCATAAGCGCAACCAGTATTCTTTCGGATTGAGCTATAACTTATCATTTCGAAAAATGCCAATACTGGTCTGTAATGCCGTCATAGTATATCCTTCCGGTTTATTTTATCCCCACAATAGAGAAATACGGAGACCCGGACTGTGTCATCCACTGGCCAACTCCAAAAATAAACTCATTAATTTTCTGTCAGCTTCCATCCCATTTGTTTCCGAGTGAACTCCTTCTTTCTACATCCCAAGATGGGGAACCCTTCCCCCATTTCCTTTAATTCCTCTCCGAGCCACAATCTTAACCTCTATTTATTTATTGACCAAGATATATGACAGTGCAACATTGAACATCCTCCAATTTGAATTTTGGCAAAATTATACTAAAATTTGTACCGTATTAAATATTTAGCCATATATATATATATATATATATATATATATATATATATATATATATATATATACATATTAAATTCAGAAAGTGTTAAAGAAGTGTTTATGTATATTGTGTACTTATGCAAGCTAAAGCACATCCTTCAGAAGTGCATAAACTAACCACCAAGCTAAGGAATGGACTTACAGTTTCTAACGTTTAGATATACTAAGCTTAATACAATTTCCTAAAATTTTCAACTAAACCATCTCTCCAGAGAAAATAAATACTGACATCAAAATATGAGATACCAAAGCACAGCATGTTTGTAAGATCTCTCAAGCGTTCTTGCTGTCGAAAACTCCTGCATGTCGGTGAGATCTCAGCTGGCGACCTGCCTAGATTCAGAGCCGAGAGCTAGAAAGATCAAGGAACACCCGATTCCATCGAGCATAACTAACGAAGACAATTGTTATCGCAAGGAACAAACCAGATACAACTGTCAGCAACCTTGGCAGCACAAAGTAATGGAGGGCACAGAAAGTAACATTTAAAAATAATAAAAAAATGAACACAACAATTATTAAAATACTTTTAGCACTTTCCTCCGAAGGAAAGTAGCTATTGAGGTTGGACTCATGACGGAATTTTTGAAAAATTTCTTCAAATCTTTATCGATCCTACCTAGTAGACACCGAAAATGACCCCCGTTAAAATTTATATATATATATATATGTCTGTTAACACGATAGCGGCCAGAGTTTTTGTTTTTTCGTCACGAAACTTGGTATATAGCATTCAATTAGCAAACGATTGAACGAGTTCGTTAACCACCAAAGTCGGTCCACCGGAAGGGGGGGTTTACCCCGAACCCAAAACACTAATTTGACTATGTCAGCCGTAATATTTGTTATATTTCAACGAAACTTGGTATTCGTAGTGGTAATATAGAGAGAAAAGTGAGATATAAAAATTAACTAAATCGGTTCATTAGAAGGGGGGGTTTACTCCGGACCCACAATACCAATTCGCCACTACCAGCCGTGATTTTTGGTATATTTCGATGAAACTCGGTATTCGTAGTGGTAATCCACAGGTAAATAACTGTTGTAAAAATAAACTAAATCGGTTCATTAGGAGGGGTGGTTTACTCCGGACCCACAAAACCAATTCGCCACTACCAGCCGTGATTTTTGGTATATTTCGACGAAACTCTGTATTCGTAGTGGTAATCTACAGGTAAATATGTGTTGTAAAAATAAACTAAATCGGTTCATTAGAAGGGGGGTTTACTCTTGATCCAAATTCTTAATATACTCATACCGGTCGTAATTTCTGCTGTATTGTAACGAAACGCGGTATACGTCGTGGGTAACTCATGAGAAAGAAGTGTTGTAAAAATGAGCTGAATCGGTCAATCGTAAAGCGGGGGTTTAATTTGTAATATATTTCAATAGAAAAGCCCGTCAGACGTAGGTTCACAAAGCCGCCGCAAGGAGCGCTTTCTACCACTAGAGTGACTGTATCCTGTTCCTGCGTTAGATCAAAATACGATAATATGAGGTTTTTTGTATTTATTACGTAGTGTAATAGGTACCATGTGTAAACATAACTCTTGTAGCAAATTATTAATTGATCAGTTACTCATTACAAATTTAAAAGAGAACTATTCATGTTTTTATTTTATTTATGTAGGATATTTTAAGCAAATTGTTCTGGAAAGCAATCTACACTACCCAAATTCTGAGGAAAGTGCTTAGTTATGCAGCTCCTGCGTGACGGACTTTTTACGTCTGTTGCTATTTATATGTAGCTCTACCTGATTAATTTCATCAATAGATCCTTTATCACTTGATAGGAATTCTTTTTTTTTTTTTTTTTTTTTTTTGCGTTTCAACTGAATAACACGTCGCTGACGACTGTACAAAGAATATTTGAGAAGTTTTTTATGTACAGGGTGTATCGCAAATTAATGACAATACTCCAGGGGGTGAAACTAGACAAAAATGTGGCCCAACAACACCAACCACACATTTATATCTCACTCTGTTCCAGACATATGCCGTTCAAAAGGTTCTTTAGAAAACAAAAAATGCACTTTGGGTAATATTTAAATAATTGTTAAATATTACCCAAAGTGCATTTTTTTTTGTTTTCTAAAGATATTTAAATAATTGTTATCTTAGTTAATAATAAATGGACGTTAAAATTTAAATAAATAAATAAATAATTGTTAATCAAAAATTATATAATACTTAAGAAGCTTTTAAATCTGTATCACTTGCATACAAAAATGTCCAGTATTTATATACTAAATTGATTCGCGACTCACTTAAATAGCGTAACATAAAGAAATGCTACTAATAATGCGGAACCAAAGGAATACACAAATAAATCTAAAATTTTTTTAAATCTGAAATAATTGTATTAATCTTTTATGAAATTTGTTAGAAACTCGAGAAAAACTGAAGGCTTTGTAAAATATAAAAATAAAAATTGTGAATCGTTCATTCTTTGTCAAAAATAAGAAGAGCTCGTTCAAGGTTGGCGGCCTTGCACGGTTTCCTCGTTTACCAGGTTAGGGGTTTTGTTCATTTCTTCAAAGGAACATCAGATTAAAATACATTAATATCAATCTTTAATGACACAGGTAGGCCCTGTGGCAGTGAGTGTTAAGGCGTGAGCACTTAACAATCCGTGCCAAGGGTCTTGGGTTCAATTCCCACTAGAGGTAGTGGCTTTTCTTAAAAAAAAAGAAAAGGCATCAATCGTATCCTGGCTAGAAAAGGGTAGTAACCTATAGATAACCCGTCCTAAAAATCTTCGTTAATAATAAATGGACCTTAAAATTTAAAAACATAAATAATGACACAAATATTTCAGCCTTTTCTTTGAATCTTGAAAGAAGGAAACGCCTTTTTTAATTCATAATAAAGGCAATTCCAGGATAGTTGCAACGAACATCAAAAGGATGAAATTAAATTGTTATTGCGGGTATAGTAGTACTGTAAATTGTATTTCAGAGCTAGGAACAATTTAACACTTTGCCATGGCTGTGATTCCGTGATCGTTGGTCAATATCTTGTTTACATTTAAATTGAAAACGGTTGACTTCGAGTTAATGAAAGCTTCATTTGTTTAGCAAAGGTTTATATTTGGCTTGAAAACAGTTGCTTATCAGTTGATGAGGGCTACATTTTACATGAAAACGTTTACATTTGAAGTGAAAATTGTTGGTTGTGAGTTGATGAAGGCTACATTTGATATGCAAAAGTTTACATTTGAATCGAATACAGTTCCTCGTGAGTTGA